>JAODAL010015856.1:0-82491 GCA_025379985.1 Phyllomedusa bahiana
AGGCCAGTTTGGCTCCATTAGAGGTAAAGATAGCATAGGACTCCCCGATTTTGAGATAGTTAAAAAGTCGGGGGCAGTTTAAAACATCTTTTGATAAAATATGTGAACCGAGGTCTCAAGTTTTTTCATGTATGATAGATAGATAAAGCTTTTTAGGATTTCCACGTAGTGTTTTAAGCACAGACTCCAAAATACAAAATTTTCCCTTAGGACACTCAAATAACATTAGAAGAAGAAAAAGTTTTCAAACAAGATTTTTTTCAATGCTGCTGCTATGATACTTCCCATTCTACTTGTCACGTTGCGACATTGTTTCACCGTGACTTTAAAACTTGAGAAGTGCAACAGATGTCTCCATTTGGGTCAATGAGCCTGTCTAAAATTTTTGCATTCTACTGTAAATTTGTGGGGTGGAAGAAATTGCTGACTTTTGATTTGTACGTGGATCAAAGGGGGTGGCCACCCGTAATACTCTTCTTTTTTAATTGCCTTGATGCAGTAAAATAAAAATGAGTTGTAAAATAAATTTTTTAAAAATTTGACCTTTTATCCGGCCCTTTTACAACGCATGCCCCCAAAAAACTAGAAAAAACACTGTTTTTAAATGCCTGTACTTTGTAAGTGGCAAAAAGGAGTAGAAATAGAATTTTTTCTTTGTAATATCTGTGACATGGGGTTTTATTGAAGAACAGTGACAGCAAGACCGCACATCAAAAGTGTTCTTGAATGCCTATAATTGGCAAGTAGGAGTAGAAATAGAATTTTTTCTATTACAGCAGCATGACCCCAAAACCATCAAAAATGCCCTTATGGACACTCAGAATAAAATTCCCAAGAAGAGATGAATATTTGAAACAAGATTTTATTGAAAGGACATTGCAAAAGCTGTCTTTTATCACGCGTGCCCCCAAAAAAACCAGCACAGTTTCCCTTACAACATTCAAAAAAAATTCGCAAGAAGAAAGGTATTTAAAAAAAGGGATTTTTGTAAATAGGACTTTTGGGCATCCTGTTTTTTGCAGCGCATGACCCTAAAACCAGCCAAAAATGCCCTTAAGAATCCCAATAAAATTTGCACAAAGAAATGAGAGGGTTCACGGGGAGGCCCAGATGACGCGCACGTGCAGCGGGCCGAAGCAGTGTGCAAATGCGGGAAGGGGAGCTGACCTCAACCTTCCCTCGGAGACATCAAGACCTGGGTAGGCTGAGAGAAAAATTGCCTTACGAGAGCGCTTCCCCCTCCATATAAAATTCGAAAATCCTTACGTCCCCATTAACACCTTAGTTTAAAGAAACAATGGAATATTTTGCAAAGGATATTGTCACATTATGCCATAAACTCGTCGGGAATGGGCTCAAGCAGCTCAGGTTCCTTTCCTGGACACTTAGAATAAAATTAGCAAGAAGAAATGAGTATTTGAAACAAGATTTTTTTTAAATAGAACTTTGACTATCACTGTCTTTTACAGCAGCATGAACCCAAAAAACCTTGACATGCTTAAAATTTTAAAGAAAAAATGGTATTTTGAATAAATTTTTTCAATAAGACCTTTATATTGGTGTATTTTACAGTCGCTCCCAAAAAACCCAGCAAATCCCTTTTGGACCTATGAATAAAATTAGCAATAAAAATTAAATATTTTTAATAAAATTTTTTTTTAAAAAGATAATTTTTTTTTAATGAGGAAATTTTATTTCACTTTGTGAAAATAGACCCGCTAATTCCCTAAATCGGTGAACTCGGCAACTGGGACAACAAAATCATCAGAGATCCACGCTTGATCCATTTCGATAAATGGCAAATGATCCATGTTTCAGGGGGAAAAACCAGATAATTTGTCAGTTTCACCCTCCAACTGTGTGAAAGGGGCATTCCCGAGATCCCCCGCTGGCTGTGGGTAGGATAAACCTCTGTGGCGTTATGAGCAAGCTCAGGCCATTTTCCATTTGGAAAACCCCCCTAAGTTGATAGGGTCGGACCAAAGTCCAAAAACATTGGTGTTGAGCCACAGGTAGTCATGAACCATGGTCTGAAGGCGGTCTCTATGTGTCTCAATTCTGCCCTGCCTTGCAGGCATTAGTGAGGTGGTAAAAAACGATTGCCACATTTCACCCATTAGGCTTCTGCCACACTGCCTGCTGCTGCTGCTACTTGCCACTCTACTGCTGACCCGTTGTTGATGTTGTTCCACCGTGACATTAGAACGTGAAGATGACGCAACAGATGTCTCCAGTTGATCAATGAGCACTGTTTCAATTTCCTGAATTCTACTGTCAATGTGTGTGGGTGGAAGGAATTTGCTGACTTTTTTTTTTTTTGTAATGTGGATCAAGGAGGGTGGCCACCCAGTAACTGCTGTTCATTTTGATTGCCTTGATGCGTGGATCATGTTGCAGGCAATGTAGCTCATCATGTGTGAGATGCAGCCAGGATTTTTTCAAGATTAGGGGCCCTAAACAGATCTTCCTCCTCTTCCTACTCCTCAAATCTGTGCCAACCTCTAACCACTGCAGGGAAAGTCGTACCGTCGGTGTCCAGCCATGCCTCATCCTCCTCCTTCGCGTCACCACAGCCCTGCCTAGCCTCATACGCTGTACTCTGTGAGCTGAAGTGCCACCCTGCACCATCCCTGGACCCCAAACCACCGCCTAAAGAAGACCAATACAATTGGGAAACAGTTGGGCCTTCTACATCCTCCGGTGAGTAAAGCTCTGTCCGCCTCATCCTCCTCCATTACTGTCGGGACCTGCTACTTCAGAGTGTCTAACACTTGTTCCAATACAAAGATCACCACAATGGTCATTCTGACAATGCCATTGTCCTGACTTACCATTTTGGTGGCGTCTTCAAAACTGGCAAGGATGGTGCAGAGATCTTTCACCTACCACCTCCACTCTCTATGGCTCAACACCCCAAGGTCCATACCACTGCTTGTCAGGCCATGCGTCACTGCATACTGCATAATGGCATTACGCTGCTGCCACAATCGCTGGAGCATGTGGAGGGTGAAATTCCAGCGTGTTGCCACATCAACAGTGATACGGTTGATTGGGAAGCCAAGATGACACTGCATAGCTGCGAGTCGGGCCGAAGCACGGTGCGAACGCCAGAAGTGTGAGCTAAGACCTCGAGCCTTCCTCAACAGGTAGTCAAGACCCGGGTAGTGCTTGAGAAATTTCTGCATAACCAGGTTCATGACGTGTGCCAGGTAAGGGAAGTACGTAAGTCTACCAATCTTAAGGGCAGCAAGGAGATTTTTCACGTTGTCGCACACCACCTTGCCTGGTACCAGGTTCTTAGCACCCAGCCACTTATTGGTCTCAGTGGGCAGAGCCATCCACAGCTCTTGACCTGTGTGTTGATAGTCTCCAAGACACATTAATTTCAACATGGCCTGGTTTCTCTTGGCACGTGATGCTAACCGTGGAGCTTGGGGATCTGGAACCTGCACCATCACAGCAGTGTGGAAGAGTGTGCGCCGAGCATGAGGGCCACCATCATCACCAGAGACATCCACTCAACTCACCCAGTGAGTTGTCACAGAGATGTAGCGGCCTTGACCGTGCTTACTAGTACAGGTATCGGTGGTCAAATGGACTTTGGTGGACATAGATGCAGCCAACGCGCTGGAGATTTTTCTGACACGTGGCTGGCCAGGGCAGGGATGGCTTTTCGGGAAAATAAATGTCTGCTCGGCATCTGGTATTGGGGGCATGGCAGGGCCATCATGTGGCGGAACCCATCTGTGTCCCCCAGTCGGAAAAGCAACATTTCCAATGCCAACAGCCTGGCAATGCCGACATTCAAGCTTTTGGCTTTAGGGTGGTTGGGGTGAAAACATCTCTTATGCCCCCACACCTGGTACACAGAAGGCTGGCTGCTAGACTGGCTGCTGTACGGCGTGCAGGTCAAACTGGTGGAAGGAGAAGGGGTAGGCTGTGTCTCTGGTGGTGGTAATCGGGCGACAGTGTCTGGAACTGGGGATGGTGCTTGATTATGCCGCTCCAGCACATGGGCAGCAGAGGACTGCTTGGTCATGGAAGTGGCGGAAGAGAAGGAGACAGAGGATGTCACAGTGGTTGGAAGCCCAGGTCCTGTGTGGCCTTTTTTCTCCAAGTGATTCCTCCACATCAATTAATGCTTTACATGCATGTGCCCATTCATGTTCATGGTGGTTAAACTCTTTAGATTCTTGCCTATACTGACGGCAAATACGGCATATGATGTCGCTCTGCAAATCTGAGGCTTGATCGAAAAAAGGCCCAGGTTTCACAGGTCCTATACCTCTCCGACAGTGAAAACCTAGCAGCGTTATTTCCGCTGCCATCACTGAGCATGGCTGGCGGATTAATGTCAGTGGAGTAGTGCGACCACCCTCTCCCTTTCTGAGGCTGGACCCGCACTAACACTACCCCATCATCTTCCTCCTCCTCCTCCACTGATGAGACGCTCGCAAACAACTGCTGCGGAAAAGACCACCGCAAGCGATGATAGTTAAGCCACGCCAGGGAAGGGAATCTAAGTAGCCCCCGGTTTTCACCAGAGCCCGCCGCAAAGCGGGATGGACTTGCTGCGGCGTGAGGCTACCAGGTCGCCCCCCCTGACGTGACTTTGCTTGCGGTGGCGGCCGAGGTGCAGCGAGGTAAGAAGCGTATCCGGGAAATGTAGTCGTGGGCAGGCAGAAGGTCCAGGGCGGGCGGAAATGGTTCGTGGTCGTGGACAGGCGGGAAAGGGTCAGGGCAGGGGGCAGAGGTTCGGAGTCGGGAAAACCCGTAGCGAGAAGGTCTGGTACACGGTAGGGGAGAACACACTTAGGGAACGCTTTAGCTAAGGCACGAGGCAACATAGATCCAGCAGGGAAGTGACGTGGGTGGCAAAACTTATATAGGGACAGCGCCGGCAATTACCCAATTACCGGCGCACTGTCCCTTTAAATGTACGTGAACGCGCACGCACGCGCTAGGGGGCGCGCACGTGCATTCCGGCTGGCAGGGGACGAGGACCGGACGGGAGCGAGGCCAGGTGAGTGGATGGGACGGGTGGCGCCACGACCGGCAGTGCGATCCGCGGGGCCCCCCGTCCCCGCCGGAGACCCGCCGCAGGGAACGTGGGTGCGACCGCGGTCCAAACCACGGACCGCGGCGCAACCCATTACAGTCATTATCAACATCATCATCACAGGTGACTTCCTCATCCTGACAGTCTACATCCTGAAGCTGCAGGCCAGAAGCCACAGGCACTATGAGGCGTTGCTGACCACTTGGGATTTCTGCCGACTGACCAGCTTCCTTCTCCTCTGACGGCATCAGCGATTGGGCGTCAGAGCAGGCAAAATTATCCTCTTTGGCCTCTTGATCTTTTGAAATGCGTTCTTACCCCAACCGCATTGTGTCATCAAAAAGGTCTTCAGAATATGGATTATCCACAGTGGTCTGTACATTGGTTGGCATTTGGACTGTTTGCTTCAGGTTGGACTGATGATGATGATGACATTTCTGGCCGTGACTGAGAGGACTAGGAGGTGAAACCACTGGATGCAGGTTGTGTAAACCACTGAAGAACAGATTGGCAACGGTCTTCAGTACTGAGATTCATAGGGAACCGATGACAGGCCTGACGGTCCGGCAACTGACGATGTGCTCGCTTGTGTGTTGTCCAGAGCACTAGAAGGAGCACCTTGTCTCGTACCTCTAGCTCCACGTCCTACCCCCCTCCTTGCTCACTTACCACCTCTAGTTAGCTACATGTTCAGAATGATAAATGTGAACAAGGTCTAGAAGATTGGTTCACAGTCTCTTATTGAAGAACTGTACTCCAAAGATAGCAAATCACAAGTGTTCTTAAATCCCTATACTTGCCAACTGGAAGCTAGGAATAGAAACAGAATTGTTTCTATCGAATATCTGTGAAATGTGGTCTTATGGAAGAACTCAAACACCAAATCAACAGTGTTCTTGCTTCAGTCCTTGTAATTTACAACAGCCAAATAGGACTAGAAATAGAATTTTTTCTACGGAATATCTAAGAAATGTGGTCTTATGTGACAACTGACAACCGTGATTAGAAATAGATTTTTTTCTATGGAATATCTAAGAAATGTGGTCTTATGCGACAACTGACAACCAGGATTAGAAATAGAATTTTTTCTATGGAATATCTAAGAAATGTGGTCTTATGTGACAATTGACAACCAGTAGTAAAAATATAATTTTTTCTACGGAATACCTAACAAATGTGGTCTTATGCGACAACTGACAACCAGGAGTAGAAATAAAAAAATTTCTACGGAATATCTATGAAATGGGGTGTTATGTAGCAGTGTCTGCTGCACAAGCTGCCCCCAAACCAAGCTGCCCCCCCCTCAGAAACTGCAGCAGAGAACTTTTGGACAATACAAAGATACAGTAAGCAGCTATATCCAAATCTCTGACGAATACTGTCTAAGATTCCCTAATTTTGCTGTACCCCTAACCTAAGTAATCTATCAAGCAGCTTTCCCATTCTAATATCGCTAGAAAATGAAATCTCTGTCTGCTTTAAAAAAATCAGTACAGGGAGAGCACTCTGTTCAGTTCACAATCTGTAATCATAATGGCGTTAAGCAGGAAGTACAGTGACATAGATAAAACAGGGTCATGTGATTTTAGCTGCCAATGAGATCCCTGCACCCCCACTGGTGACATTCTTGACTCCTTCCCTGTTCTCTGCACTGATTGGCTGGCCACCAAAAGTACAGGAAGCAGCGAAAATGGCGTGATCTGAATCCGCGATCATGATTTTTTATACTATTTTAAGGAAATAAATCAGATCAAGTCGAGATCGCGGAAAACTTAAAAATCGACTCGATTTCATCTTTTCTCGATTAAATCGAGAAAGTGGTATACCTGTTCCAACTGTAATGTGCCCAGAAATGCCGTAGTAAAGCCATAAATATGTAGCTTCGCTAACGTTCTAGTGCACCTCGCCTCCCGCACGCCCCCCGAGATCGGGCACACTACAAAACGCCGCAAACGCTGTGGCATGCGGGAGATTTGAAAATGTATGAATGGGGCTGTGCCTGATATCGGGCTGTAAAGACACCAGATATCTGGCACAGCCCCGTTCATACATGTCGCCCCATATGAAGAGAGAGATCCTTACCCAATTCATTGTCGAACTGGCTACCAATTCCAGTTGTGATGTTGAACCAATTGTCCATTGAGATTCTCCATATATCTTGTATATAAAGAAACAGTAAAATGAATGTCGCATTTTTTTTCTGTTATGTGTGTATTTTATGTAACCTTTTTAGTTTCAGTTGCAGTTAATTTCAGTGTGTGCTTGTGTAGACAGTTATTATTGATACTTGTGTGTACAGACAACTGCTCTTTTCAGAAGCAGCTCTGTACTGTGTGACTGCACGACACAGAGGAAGCTGCCGTAAATCACTCACTGTGGATAGGGAGTACGGATGTCTCCCGTCTGCATCTCTTCAGCTAGATCCCTCCCAGCTGTGAGATCTAGTGTTTACAGTTCACAGCTGTATGGAGCAGTCAGCCATGATTGTGGAGCCAAGAGGGCTGAGGAGCGGTTACTGAACATCTCCTTAGCCGCTCTGTGCTCCAGCAAGTTTGCTAGAGAAGCAGCAGAGGCCGGGTGGTTATACCTTATCAATTCTGCATAGAAGTGTCTGTTGTGTCCTTGTTCGTAATAAAGTGATCATGCTTTTGTTGCTAACGATTTTTGTGCAAATCAAGATATTTTCGCTAATAAAGTTATCTCACTTCTGATGCTAAAAATAATTTTTTTTTATGGATTTTGGCGCTATAATCCTTTTTTTATGGATTTTGCCGCTAATAAGGTTATCACGCTTTTGTCGCAAAAAAATACATTTTTTTTACGAATTATGGTGCTAAAATATTCTTTTATAGATTATGGCGCTAATAAAGATATCTCGCTTTTGTCGCAAGAAATACTTTTTTTTACGGATTTTGGCGCTAAAAATCTGTTTTTGCAGATTTTGGTGCTGATAAAGTTTTCCTGCTTTTGTTGCCAAAAATCTGGGGAGTTTTTTTACAGATCTTGGTGCTAAAATCTGTAAAAAAAAGTATTTTTAGCGTCAGAAGCAAGATTACTTTATTAGCGCCAAAATCTGTAAAAAAATATTTTAGCTCCAAAATTCATAAAAAAAAATTTAAGGGACAAAAGTAAGCCAACTGTAATACCACCAAAATCCGTAAAAAAAAAAACGTATTTTAGCGCCAAAATCCATTTAAAAAATCGTATTTTTAGCGACAAAAGCGCGATAACTTTATAAGCACCAAAATCTGTAAAAAGACTGCAAGATTACATATAAATGCAAAAATGTGCTTTACAACCCTTTTGGAGGGTGGAGTTAAATCCAATGGCTTGATTTATGCATACATTAAAAACCAGATTTGAAAACAAGCTTTTGACAGGTAGTGGACAAAAAAATGAACGTTTTTAGGATTCTGTTTTTAGGTCGGTTTTTGTCCACTGCAGTGTAGACATAGCCTAATGTTCACAAGTGATCTAAACGAATATTAGTTCTTAGGGTCTGTGCATATTGGCCCTATACCTGTGAATACCTGCAAGCAGGAATGCAAATCTATTTTCTGGCTTTCCTTCCGCATATCCATAGTGAAATAGAGTAAATGTAATCACAATATCACTATGGTTATTCCTTTTTCAGCTATGGTTACATAGCAGCTTTGCATGGTTTCCTCAGTCACCAACAAAATGGCGATTCAATGGGCTACAGTACAGAGTCTACAATCACATCCCCCTCATTTTACACACAAACAAGGGGAGGGGGAGGTATGTGAGATCACCACCAGACCAGCCCACATTTACAGCAGCCATTTTAAGGCATGTCTCCACGGCAAGGTTTTGCGGCTGGTTTTTCAGATGGTTTGCGGTTTTGCAGACCGTCTGAAAAACCATCCGCAAACGAGTACAACGGGCTTCTATGGAAAACCTGTGCAGCAGTCAAACCGCCGGCCGCCCGAAAAACATTGTGCATGCACATTCTTCCCTCCGGTTTTTGGACGGACTATGTGCATATGAATGGGAAGGGGGAGGGCTTTTCTCCGCTCATCACGGAGAAAGCCGTCTCCCCATGTCCATGGGGACGGCACATAAACTGGACAAATACCGGTAGGATAAACCGACCGGGATTTGTCCATTACCTTGTAAACGGGTCCTTACAACCTGCTTCTGCTTGAACGAACCTTTTTTGGGATGTGTTCCCTCTGGTGGCTAAGATTCGAAAATATTGAAAATTATTATGCATTTTTTAATATTTACCACAAATTGAATGAAAGAAAAAAATATACTAAAGATTACGACAAAAATTAACACAATATATCATCAATTAAAAAAATAATTTTTTTGATGACAGATTCCCTTTAATATCCTTCTCCTTTATTGAAAAACCTTATTAAAAAGCAAAATGCAAGGTGTTAGTTTATGATAACAGAGACAGATAGAAGTTCCCGCGCTCTGGCTTACGCGTTTCAAGTGCAAGGAGGATTCTTGATCACAGCTAACCTGCACTGGTATTGTGCTGGGCTAAAAACAAATCACGGGATCCATTCACAAATGACAAGGCTGCTCTCCGGTGAGAAGGCGGGGATTAGACCAGGTATATCAAAGGGTAGAAATGTAATCCGTACACAAAATTCTATAAACGTGCATAATGAAAAAAAAATCATAATTGTAAGATATACATAAATGTGAATTATCCATAAAGGTGATTTAAGAGGGAATATATCTACACAGGCAGTCCCTGGGTTACATATAGGCAGGTATATGTCCCCCATAGCAGGTATAAGCAGGTATATGCCCCCTCATAGGCAGGTATAGGTCCCCCATAGCAGGTATAGGCAGGTATATGTCCCCCATAGCAGGTAATAGGCAGGTATCTCCCCCATAGGCAGGTATGTCCCACAGTTATAGGCAGATATGTCCCCCATAGGCAGGTAATAGGCAGGTATGTCCCCCATAGGCAGGTATATGTCCCCTATAGCAGTTAATAGGCAGGTATATCCCCCATAGGCGGGTTTAGCCCCAAGATAGTTGGGGCAGGTATTGCCCCCCATGATAGGTAAGGCGGTATGTCCCCATAATAGGTATAGCGGTAATGCCCCCCCATGTTTGGTATGGGAGTTAGCCTCATAGGTTAGATAGGGCTTATTAAAAAAATAACAAATCAAATACTCACCTCAACCCCCCCCCGTGTGCGATCTTACCTCGCCCTGGTCTTCTGGCCGGGGTCGGTGATGTCATAGGCCACGCATGCAGCTTGAGGGGACACGCACCTGCTTGTGGCCGGAGACTCCGGAAGCCATGTCTGCTTGGGGTTTTTCCGGAGTTCATAGGGGAAAGCGGGGGAAGTGCTCCCTCGCTCCGAAAATAGAATTTTGGCTTATGCGCCCCGGGGGGGAAGTAGCGTACAGCGAAGCAATCCCCGCCAGTGCCCGGACGGGGGCGGGCCCCGGGGCCCCGACGGGGACGGAAATCGCTGTATCGCTCTCAGGTTTTCCATGCCGCTGCGAAGATCGGGGAAAAGGTCCGGGCCCACAGCAGCGGGGCGAACGCTGTCGGCGGTATGGCTTGCGTCGTTCCGGTCCTTTTCGTCTAGGGGAGAATAAGTCGGAACGACGTAAGTGGGGGGGCTTGCCTGTATTAAAATTATACTGTATTTTTTTTTTAGAAATTTTATTCCGAGGCTGGAAAGGTTTCAAGTTAATTTTCAAGTGGGTTAAATTTTAAGCAGGGTTATACAAGGGGGTTTTTGCCCCAGACAAATTGGGGTGTCAAAAGCTCATTGCGGGGTACCAGAAGGCTTATTGCCTTTAGAACAAGTGTTTATTGCCCCAGGATTGATCACAGGAGAAATATCAGGATGAACACACAATAATCATAGAAGTGTTTATTACTAAAAAACTGATCAAAGGAGAGAGATTGTTTCCCCTTAATGGTGGGAAAAAATGACTTAAATATCCAGGTTTGGATGACTAGGGGAGGCACTCTTGAAGGGCACTATTGGGAAGAGACTTTAAAGGAGAGGGTTCTCAATCTCTCAAGGCAGTCCAGAAGGAACCTTTTTTTCCCAGATCGGTAGATATACTCATAGATCTCCATATATGAAATTATTGTTGTTGTTTGTTTCCCAGTTTGTGATATAATTGTTTGCAATTTATTTGTTGGTTTCTGTGGTTTTTCCCAGGGTGTGTTTTGTAAAGGTGCTTATATGTTATGGTTAACATATGTTTTTCCCTGTTGATGATTTATGATTTATGACCTTGAGTCGTGTATTATTTTAATATCGTTACCCCCTTTTAACCCATTTAATTTTGGATAATATATAATCTTTTTTAATACATTTGTTGTTGCCGCGCTTTTACTTTGCTGACCATCCATTTAGAATCTAAGGGCGACATGTATGAAGCTCGCCGGGTCGGGGCGCGCTTTTCCGCTAGTTTTCCGCCGAAATCTGCGCCTGATTTATGTCGGCGCGGGGGCATGCTCATAGATTCCCTGTAAAGTCCGCCGCGCCAGTGTGTTAGGTGCAGTGCGGGACTTAGGCGCAGTGCGGCGCTGCGCCTATGATTCGCCGCCCGAGGTAGTGCACTCATACATGCAGGGAAAAGTCCGCCGCGCCTCGCCAGTGTGTTAGGCGCAGTGCGGGGACTGAGGCGCAGTGCGGCGCTGCGCCGAAGATTCGCCGCCCGAGGAGGTGCACTCGTACATGCAGGGAAAAGTTCCCTGCTCCTCGCCAGTGTGTGGGGCACAGTGCGGGGACATGGGCGCAGTGCAGAACTTAGGCGCCGTGCGGGACTGCGCCGAAAATCTGTTCCGATGCGAGACAGGCTGGAGAACAGCGATAAATCATTCCACATGTCGGTGCGGAATATGAATCAAAAATCGCCTTTATAAAGGCGTTAAAAATTCTCAGAAAAGAGCTCAAACCTCAAAAATAAAAAATACATAAAACAAAATCACTTTCCAATATCCTAATTCAAGAATTAGGATATTGGAAATTGCCGGGAAATACAGTAATTCAAATTCTGAAAGCTATTCTCATTAGTCGGCACAAACCAGCCAATCAGAATAGGTGCGACATTGAACCATTAAAACCTATGGAGAACTATTGACCAATCAGAATCAAAGGTGGGACAGTTCAAAATACAGTAAAAATGCAGAAAAGAGCTTATTGGTTGAGCTAGCGGGGGCTTGGCTAGCTCAACCAATCAGAATAGGAGCGACAAAGACCCATTAAAACCTATGGAGAACTATTGACCAATCAAAGTCAAAGGCGGGACAGTTCAAAATACAGTAAAAATGCAGAATAGAGCTGATT
Source organism: Phyllomedusa bahiana (assembly GCA_025379985.1). Classification (NCBI taxonomy): domain Eukaryota; kingdom Metazoa; phylum Chordata; class Amphibia; order Anura; family Hylidae; genus Phyllomedusa; species Phyllomedusa bahiana. The sequence goes on from JAODAL010015856.1 coordinate 12,366, forward strand.
GGTTGAGCTTGCGGGGGCTTGGCTATCCCAGCCAATCAGAGCGCGCTACTTCTCCCATTGTAGTCTATGGAGAGATCGGCGCCATGCAATCTCGGCTCTCAGCGCCGTGAGGCATGGAGTATGACTAAAAAAAATCATTTTTATTAAGTGTAAAACATTATCAGATAAAGCGCTGAAACCTTCTATAAACATACATTAATAAAATCCCTAACAACGCGTTTGTCGCTCAGACCGGCGCTACATAAGGAATTGCAATAGAGAGAATTGCCGGGAAATACAGTAATTCAATTGTTAAGCTCTTCTCATTGGTCGGCATAAACAGCCAATCAGAATAGTGAGCGAAGCCCATAAAACCGTTTTGTGCCCATTGTAAACCGGACGGAAAGTTCAAAATCAGTAAAGGATCAGGAAATAGTATTGTCTAACCTGTGGCTCATTGCCATAAAACTATCACCAAGAGCACAGTATAATACATGAAATTCGATCAAAAGACGACGGACATGGAGTTGTCAAAAACAAAATTACCAGTAAGTTAAGACAATGATGGGATACTGGCCTGCATCGCCAATAGAAATATAATCTATTTAGTCTAAAATCCAATAAACTGCTTCATGTCGCGAGACAGGATATAATAAAAAAAATCCTTATTACAGTAAAATTTATTAAGCATCTTCATAAATTCATAAAAATCCAGTAACCAAAGTTTTGCCGAGTCGGGCTTAAAATGCAATAGAAGGAGCGATCAGTCCCAATTTAATCCATTGGGGAAAACCAAATCAGAATAGGAGCGAAAAGCCCATTATAAAAGAGCTGAGGAGAAAAATTACTAATTACATATTCAAAGGCGGGACAGTTGAAAACACAGTAAAAAGGCAGAAACGAGCTGATTGGTTGAGCTAGCGAGGGCTCGTCCAGCTTAGCCAATCAGAGCGCGAGCTACTTTCTCATAGAGTTCTATGGGGAAAAAAATTCCGAGCGAGCTCTGTGATTGGCTAAGTTAAAAGAGGCGCCGTTATTTGGACAATGGGGAGACGAACGACGCTCCTATGGGTTTTCTATTGCAATCTGAAATAAAAACTGTACATGGCCGAAATCAAATGATAAGACTACAGAAGTTGTCCCGATGTGTATATAAAATGAATAATAATATGGGGGTAAAGAAAAAAAAATTAAATCAATAAAATCATGTTTATTTCTTTCTTTTCATTGCACCCATACTATTGATCCTTGGATAACGAAAATAAAGAAATAAACATGATTTTATTGAATTCATATTTTTTTTTCGTTACCCCCATATTATTATTCATTTTATATACACATCGGGACAATGTCTGTAGTCTTATAATTTGATTTCGGCCATGTACAGTTTTATTTCAGATTGCATTAGAAAACCCATAGGAGCGTCGCTCGCTCTCCCATTGGTCCAAATAACGGCGCCTCTTTTAACTTAGCCAATCACAGAGCTTGCTCGGAATTTCTTTTCCCCATAGAACTCTATGAGAAAGTAGCTCGCGCTCTGATTGGCTAAGCTGGACGAGCCCCCGCCGCTTCAACCAATCAGCTCGTTTCTGCCTTTTTACTGTATTTTGAACTGTCCCGCCTTGGAATATGATTGGTCAATTTTTCTCCATAGGTTATAATGGGTCCCTGTCGCTCCTATTCTGATTGGTCAATTCTCCTCCATAGGATATAATGGGCCACTGTCGCTCCTATTCTGATTGGCTGGTTTATGCCGACCAATCAGAAGAGCTTAAACAATTTGAATTACTGTATTTCCCGGCGATTCTCTCTATTGCAATTCCCTATGTAGCGCCGGTCTCGGCGACAAACGCGTTGTTTGGGGCTTTAACTGATTTATTTTTACAGAATGTTTAGCTCTTTATGTGATAATGTTTTACACTTAATCAAAATGATTTTTTTTATTCATACTTCATGCCGCACGGTGCTGAGCGCCGAGATTTCAGTGTGCCGCTCTCTCCATAGACTTACAATGGGGAGAAGTAGCTCGCGCTCTGATTGGCTGGGATAGCCAAGCCACCGCTAGCTCAGCCAATCAGCTCTTTTCTGTATTTTTACTCTATTTTGAACTGTCCCGCCTTGGATTTTGATTGGTCAAAACTTATCCATAGGATATAATGGGTCTTTGTCGCTCCTATTCTGATTGGTCAATAGTTCTCCATAGGTTTTAATGGGACACTGTCGCTCCTATTCTAATTGGCTGATTTATGCCGACCAATGAGAAGAGCTTAAACAATTTGAATTACTGTATTTCCCGGCAATTCTCTGTATTGCAATTCCTTATGTAGCGCCGGTCTCAGTGACAAACGCGTTGTTAGGGATTTAAGTGCTTTATTTTTAAAGAAGGTTTCAGCTCTTTATCTGAGAATGTTTTACACTTAATAAAAATTATTTTTTTATTAATACTTCATGCCGCACGGCGCTGAGCCCCGAGATTGCATGGCGCCCATATCTCCATAGACTACAATGGGAGAAGTAGCTCACGCTCTGATTGGCTGGGATAGCCAAGCCCCCGCCGCATTAACCAATCAGCTCTTTTCTACCTTTTTACTGTATTTTGAACTGTCCCGCCTTGGATTTTGATTGGTTCAAAATTCTCCATAGGCTATAATGGGTCTTTCTCGCTCCTATTCTGATTGGCTGAGCTAGCCAAGCCCCCGCTAGCTCAACCATCAGCTCTTTTCTGCGTTTTTACTGTATTTTGAACTGTCCTGCCGTTGATTCTGATTGGTCAATCGTTCTCCATAGGTTTTAATGGTTCACTGTCGCTCCTATTTTGATTGGCCGGTTTATGCCGACCAATGAGAATAGCTTTCAGAATTTGAATTACTGTATTTCCCGGCAATTTCCAATATCCGATTTCTTGATATTTCGCCGTTCTAGATTTTTGGAAAGTGATTTTTTTTTTATTATGTTTATTTTTGAGGTTCAGCTCTTTTCTGATACTGTTTTTCGCCTTTATAAAGGCGATTTTTTCGGATTCATACTCCTGCTGCACGGAGCGGAGCGCCGAGATTTCTGTCGCGATCTTCTATCTGCTTCCTCGCATGTTCCGATCCTGCCTCACTTCACCTCCGCCGGAGCCTTTACACCAAAATAAACCAGGTCTGCCTGTCGGAGCTGCCGAGCGCTGCACTGCGCCTCGCTTTGCCGACTCGCGATCGTACATGCCTCGGAGTTTTCGAGCGTGCCGCGTCCCGCCCCGGAACGCCTACACCGCACCCACACCGCGCCCATTGCCCGCCCCTTCATGCGGGGCACAGCTGAAAGTGGCGAACGCTGCGCCTAACACCGCATCCCTGCGTCCGACAGGGGGATTCGGGCCGGGAGGCGCAGGATACGCCAAAAAACAGGCGGAAAGCCCGTTCATACATGTCGCCCTAAGTGATAATATTGTTGTTGTTCAATATTATCATTATTGAATATTAATATTGTTAATAATAATTAAATTTTTTACATAATATGTGACATGCAGACCAAGAGAGTGTATGACATAAAACAATTTATCAATTGTGACTCTACGCATGTCATTTATGCCATTTACTGCACTGCATGTAACCTATATTACCTAAGGTGCACAATAAGAAAGCTGAAAAACAGAATTGCGGATCATGTGAGTGACATAAACAGTAAAAAACACACTAATACTTCAGGTGCTTTTATACTTTCCGTTTTGTTGGCATGGAAAGGGTTAAGTCACTGATGAGAGGAGGAGATCGGAGGTATGAGGTCAAATGTAGGGAAACTTACTGGATCCTGGAGATGGACACTTGTATTTCTAGAGGTCTTAACCATAATGAATGATTCTTACGTATTTTTTTTATAGTACTATTATATATATATATATATATATATATATATATTATATATATATATTATAATATATATATGTATATATATATATATACCATATATACTCAAGTATAAGCCGACCCGAGTATAAGCCGAGGCACCTACTTTTGCCACAAAAAACGGGAAAGATTATTGACTCGAGTATAAGCCTAGGGTGGAAAATGCAGCGGCTACTGTAAATATCAAAAATAAAAATGGATACAAATAAAATTACATAGGCAGTTTAATGTCCCCCATAGGCAGATATATGTCCCCCATAGGCAGGTATAGGCAGTTTAATGTCCCCCACAGGCAGTTATAGGCAGGTTTATGTCCCCCATAGGCAGTTATATGTCCTTATAGGCAGGTAATAGGCAGGTTATAGGCAGGTATATGTTCTAATAGGTAGGGTATAGGCTGGGTATAGGCTTGGTATAGGTAGGGTATAGGCAAGTATAGGTAGGGTATAGGCTAGTATAGGCTAGGTATAGGCAGGTATAGGCTAGGTATCGGCAGGTAATAGTCAGGTATAGGCTGGTATAGGCTGGTAATAGGCAGGTATAGGCTGGTATAGGCTAGGTATAGGCAGGTATAGGCTAGGTATAGGCAGGTAATAGGCAGGTATAGGCAGTTAATAGGCAGGTATAGGCTAGGTATAGTCAGGTAATAAAAAAACAAACAAACACTTACCTGACTCCCTCGCCGCTCCGCCTCCTCGCTGTCCGGCCTCCCGTGCGCTGTCCTCCATCTTCTCGGCACAGGCGGGTGATGTCAACAGGCCGCGCACGCAGCGTGATGACACACACTGCCTGTGCCAGAAACTCCGGACAGCCGCGAGTCTGCGGCCGTCCGGAGTCCACTGCGGAGCAGGGAGCGCTCGCTCTCTGCTCCGCAGTGGTATCTTCCCCTCTATGCGCTCCGGAGGAGTCGCATATAGGGAAAGAGATCGCCCCTGGGTATTGGGGCTCCCGATTTACCACCTTAACGTTTTCCCTGGCTCTCTCTAAGGTGGGATCTCTAAGCTGGGCGGTTCCAAAATTATCACGGGAGACCTCCAGGTCAGGCATAGCAGCCTCCTCTTCCTGGTGCTCAGTCTCACCTGTGAGCACCTCTAGGGGAAAGGTGTCAACACTCTCTGGGGTCAATCCTACCGCCTGAACAGAAGCCTCTGGGTCAAAGGGCTCAGGGTAAACCGGAGACACAGCAATATTACGTTCAACCTTAGGCGTTACATGATGGTGCCATAAGTCCCAGAATAAGGGGAAGTCTCTTCCCAGGATCGCGGTATGCATTAAGGACCGTACCACCCCCACTTCATGGGAGGCGACCCCACAAGGAGTCTCTAGTTTTACTACCGCAGTAGTATACTCCTTGGTGTCACCATGGACGCATGGAACTCCTATTACATGTCCAGTGAGGGATGTGGGGTCAATCAAGCTGGCATGCACCAGGGTGACCAGGCTCCCGAAGTCCAACAAAGCAGTCACAGGGTGGCCGTTGACCTTATTGCTACACAGCTGCTAACCAGTCTCTGAGGCAGTCTCTGCGGAACACACAGGTCGTGCGAACAGTGACCTTCCCCTAGCTGAGTCACACTCCATGGGCTCTGCGGTGAGGGGACAGTTTGCAGCCATATGTCCAGGTCCATGACATCGCCAACACAGTATGCGGCCCCGGTCTCCCTGAGACTCTGCCCTGGCCTGGACTGTCCATCTGGGGAATTTCCTCTCCTCCACTGGGCTCCCTTCGGCCCTACCACCCTTTGGGACACCTCTCACCCCCCTGGGATATGGGACAGTCTTACTGGAGACTCCGGACGATTTTCTGTTCCTGGGGTTGGAGTGTCCAGGAGGTACATCCTGTAGAAAGTCCTCCGTAGCCATGTACCTCTCAACAAGGTTTACGAGGTGCTCTGCATCCTTGTGGTCACCTTGTCCCACCCAGCACTGGATCTCATTAGGCAGACAGCGGATAAACTTGTCGAGGACCACCTTTTCTACCATCTGGGCTGGCGTAGACTCCTCCGGCTGTAGCCACTTCTTCACCAGGTGGATCAGGTCGTACATCTGGGAGCGCGCTGGCAGCCGGTCTGAATAAGTCCAATTATGAACCCGATTGGCCCACACAGTGGTGGTCACCCCAAGCGTGCTAGGATCTCATCCTTTAACTTAGCGTAATCCTGGGCATCTTGCGCGTTGAGATCAAAGTATACTTTCTGTGGCTCCCCGGTTAGAAAGGGCGCCACTACCTCAGCCCACTGAGGCATGGGTAACTTCTCCCGCTCCGCTACCCTCTCAAAGACTCTGAGGTAGGCCTCAACATCGTCGGTGAGCGTCATATTTTGCATGGACGACTGTACCGAAGCACGGGTGGCGGAAATCGAACTTGGCGACCTCTGTACACTTTGCGCCACAGCCAGGACTTGCTCTTGGAGCTGCTTGTTGATATGCTGTTGCTCCTGAAGGGCGAGGCGGTTAGCCTCTATCAGCAGGGCGTTGGTCTCTGCCTGGGCTCTCATATCCTCGTCGTGCACCTTTTGTTGGTTCGCTGTCATTAGTTGGAGGCTGCTGTTAGCCTGGATCAGCTGTTTCAGAAGTTCGTCCATCTTGGTCGTCTCTGCTTGTTGCGCTGCTGCAGCATTAACCCAGGACATAGGTTCACAGCACTTTCCAGACACTTTTCAGGGTCTGTTGCCCATAGCAACGGGTTTTGTGCAACTGCAGCCAATGTCCTTTAAACACGTGTATGTCCCTTTAAGTCTGTTTGCCCGCATCCGAAACACCATATGTTCCCTCTTAGCAGCAGAGGTCCACAGGAAGACCAACACAAGCCTGCAGGCCCAGGCTTTATAGGCCTAATACCAGCCTCACCTGGGGCGTGGGAGTGGCCAACCATCCTGCTCTTTGACCACTCCAGGAAAAGCCGACCCAGACTAAGCGGACTGGAACCGCTATACTAACACTGTGTCAGTAACATAGTGTTACTGACACCTAAACTGTCGGCCTTCCTTCACCGAGCCCAGGCCTCTCGGTGACACACTTCGGTCCATAGGCTTCCTAACGCCACATAGGACAGTTCCCTATGGGAAAAATACCTTCCCTCGGCTACACCGCCTGTCACCTTCTCACTATATATATATATATATATATATATATATATATATATATATATATATATATATATATATATATATATATATATATATATATATATATATATATATATATATTTATATATATATATATATATATATACACTCACCGGCCACTTTATTAGGTACACCTGTCCAACTGCTCGTTAACACTTAATTTCTAATCAGCCAATCACATGGCGGCAACTCAGTGCATTTAGGCATGTAGACATGGTCAAGACAATCTCCTGCAGTTCAAACCGAGCATCAGTATGGGGAAGAAAGGTGATTTGAGTGCCTTTGAACGTGGCATGGTTGTTGGTGCCAGAAGGGCTGGTCTGAGTATTTCAGAAATTGCTGATCTCCTGGGATTTTCACGCACAACCATCTCTAGGGTTTACAGAGAATGGTCTGAAAAAGAAAAAACATCCAGTGAGCGGCAGTCCTGTGGGCGGAAATGCCTTGTTGATGCCAGAGGTCAAAGGAGAATGGGCAGACTGGTTCGAGCTGATAGAAAGGCAACAGTGACTCAAATAGCCACCCGTTACAACCAAGGTAGGCAGAAGAGGCATCTCTGAACGCACAGTACGGCAAACTTTGAGGCAGATGGGCTACAGCAGCAGAAGACCACACGGGTGCCACTCCTTTCAGCTAAGAACAGGAAACTGAGGCTCCAATTTGCCCAAGCTCATCGAAATTGGACAGTAGAAGATTGGAAAAATGTTGCCTGGTCTGATGAGTCTCGATTTCTGCTGCGACATTCGGATGGTAGGGTCAGAAATTTGGCGTCAACAACATGAAAGCATGGATCCATCCTGCCTGTATCAACGGTTCAGGTGGTGGTGGTGGTGTCATGGTGTGGGGAATATTTTCTTGGCACTCTTTGGGCCCTTGGTACCAATTGAGCATCGTTGTGCAACACCTTGTGGAATCTATGCACGAAGAATTGAGGCAGTTCTGAAGGCAAAAGGGGGTCCAACCCGTTACTAGCATGGTGTACCTAATAAAGTGGCCGGTGAGTGTATACATATATATATATATGTATATATATATATTCTGTATAAGTGTCACCTATCATTATGATGATCTTTTTCCATTATGCATGTTTATAGAATATTGTATGCTGATTATAATTTCTATCTTTTAATATATTTGATCTTATCCCCGCCTCTTCACCTGAGAGCAGCCTTGTCATTCATGAATGGATCCCATGATTTATTTTTAGCCCACACAACATAGGTGCGGGCTATCCATGATCAAGAGTCCTCCTTGGACTTCAAACACATAAGCCAGAACGCAGGACCCTCCATCTGTCTCTGTATCATAAACTACCACCTTATGTTTTGCTTTTTAATAAGGTTTTTCAATAAAGGAGAAGGATATTAAGAATTCCCGGATTCCTATTGTTTTTACATATTCAAGATACTGATGCAGGCTGTTGTCTTGTATTTTGTTTAGATTCTCCACATAATCTGCCCTCTCTTTATCAACCAGCCTTCATGGGGGAGTTAAATAAGTTTGTGACATTGTAAAGATGCAATATTCCATACATCACAGATTTGGAATGACCAATTTGTCTTGCTGTGACTGATTGGGTTATCTCTTTAGCCTTCGTCTGGATAATCTGCTGTCGTGATGTTTCAGTCACTTTAGAAAGTCTCCAAGGCAGTGAAAACTGAAAAGTGAGGCTGGCAGTAAGAGGGTTCGTCAGATAGTTAATAAAATTAGTACCAGATCAAAAGGATCCTGAAAGTGTTCTCGAATTCTGATCAGTAAGAATTCTGTTCAGTATGGGCTTGTTCACACGGCGTTTTGGATCCTTTTTACGGATCCGTTTTTGGCACTTGAAAAGCGCACCCGGAAAGCGGATCCGCAAAACGCAGCATTGGATACTTTATTTGGATCCGTTTTGAATGCTTTTTCACCTGCGTTTTACGCATCCGCTTTCTGGATGTGTTTTCAGTCTCTCTCTCTCTCACTCTCTCGTCCCAGCTGACCGATCAGCAGCCCCTCCGTCCTCCCACAGGAGCACCTCCATCCCAGCTCAGCGATCAGCAGCCCCTCCGTCCTCCCACAGCAGCACCTCCATCCCAGCTCAGCGATCAGCAGCCCTTCCGTCCTCCCACAGCAGCACCTCCATCCCAGCTCAGTGATCAGCAGCCCCTCCGTCCTCCCACAGCAGCACCTCCATCCCAGCTCAGCGATCAGCAGCCCCTCCGTCCCAGCTCAGCTCGTCCACGCCGATCAGCAGCCCCTCCGTCCTCCCACAGGAGCACCTCCATCCCAGCTCAGCGATCAGCAGCCCCTCCGTCCTCCCACAGCAGCAGCTCCATCCCAGCTCAGCTCGTCCCCGCCGATCAGCAGCACCCGATCTCCAGCGCCCCCGCGCCTCTCACCTGCCCCCGCGCCTCTCACCTGCCGCCGATCTCCAGCGCCGACGCCGCTCACCTGCCCCCGCGCCTCTCGCCGGTCCCGCTGCTCACCTGCCCCGCCGGTCCCGCGATCTGCGCCGCCGCTCACCTGCCCCGCCGGTCCCGCGATCTGCGTCGCCGCTCACCTGCCCCGCTTACCTGCAGCCGCGCCGGTCCCGCGATCCAGCCGCCACTCACCTGCGCCCCGTCCCGCGATCCACCTGCAGCCACTCACTGCGCTTTTGCTATCCGCTTTCAGGATGCAAAGCGCAGCTGTTACGTACCAGGAGTGTGGAGCGCTTTTTGACAGGTGCCAAAAGCGCACACCAATATCTCCGATGGGCTTTCACTTGCATAAGCCACAATAAGAATTGTGATGTCAATTCTTAAAGTGGATGCGAAAAGCACAGCGCAGTAGAGCTCTCAAAAGCGCATCGCCGATCTCCCGTGGGAACAGCGATGCGCTTTTGCCATTGAACACAATGTTAATCACACTGACAATTGTTAGATCCGTTTTGCGGATCCGTAAAACGGATCCGTAAAACGGATCACAAAAACGCCGTGTGAACAAGCCCTAAGGTGAACAGGGGATGTGGTTTGCTACCTGTTATTGAAGCAGCAGAATTGCTGAAAAGAGGTTTTTTTCCCCCCTTTGCTTGAGGGAGCCTGAACCAGCTGGAGACTGGTAAAGGGAGTGATTGTGGGGCTGGATGATAATTCCATACCACATCAGAGAAGGTTTCTACAAGTTTAGTTAGTGTTTAGTGTTTATTTATGTCTTCTTGAAGAGAAGTCGTGTCTGAGTGCCATTCCGCTTACCAAAGTGGCGATCCATGAGCTAAGAAACCCCTGGGACAGACCAAGTGAGACTTTACAACATATAAATCTCACAAAAATAAGTTTTTTGTAAATATTGTATTGTATCTTCTCATGGGAGAACACTTTAATACCGTGTAAAGTAATCAGTGTGCAGCTTGTAGATAAGTGTAAATTTGGTGTGCCCTCAAAATACCTTAACACACAGTCATCAATGTCTATACCGCTGACAACAAAAGTGAAAATGGACAAATCGGCCCAAAGTGTCAGTATTTTGTGTGGCCACTATTATTTTCCAGCTCTACCTTAACTCTTTTGGGCATGGAGTTCACTAGAGCTTCACAGGCTGCCACTGGAATCCTCTTCCCCTCCTCCATGCAACATCATGGAGCTGGGGGATGTTAGAGACCATGTGCTCTTCAACCTTCTGTTTGAGGATGCCCCACAGATGCTTAATAGGGTTTAGGTCTGGAGACATGCTTGGTCAGTCCAGCACCTTAACCTCATTTTCTTTAGCAAGGTAGTAGTCATCTTAAAGGTGTGTTAGGGGTCATCATCATGTTGGAATACTGCCCTCCGGCCCAGTTTCTGAACCTAGAGGATCATGCTCTGTTTTAGTATGTCACAGTACATGTTGGCATTCATGGTTCCCTCACTGAACAGTAGCTCACCACAGCCAGCAGCACTTGTGCAGCCCAAATCAATCTCAGTAAGAGGCAACAATCCTTAATGCTACTTTCACCGAAATTACGGTAATCCACAGTTCTCATAGAGAACTATGGATTACGCCTCCTCTCCCCGCTCGTACATGTCTGTAAATGACATGTCTATAGGGCCGGCGTATTAGCGCGATTAGCGTATTAGCCCCGAAATTATGCCGTGTGAACATAGCCTTACAGGTACAGCTCAATAATGGACAATTGCTCACACACCCATCTACTATGGGTGCAGTGCCCAGAAGAAAAAGTGCCCAGTACGTGAGGAAGTGAATTAATTGCGCCGCTGTCTCTCCTAGGCTGCACAGACTAGTCACTCTTACTTGGCTGTGCGGCCTAGAAGCTGCCGGAGGAGCATTCCCTTGCTGGTGGCGTGATGATGTTATGCCGTGAGTGTCGAGGAGAAGAGCAAGGTGCTCGGAATGGGAACAGAGAAAGGTGAGTTTTATTATTGTTATTATTTTCATTGCCATTCTATAAACCTACATACTTATGGAGGGGACCTATATACCTGCCTGACTATGGAGGGGACCTATATACCTGCCTAACTATGGAGGAGACCTATATACCTTACTATGGAAGGGACTTACATACCTGCCTAACTATGGAGGAGCCCTACATATCTTACTATGGAAGGGACCTATATACCTAACTATGGAGGGGACCTATATATCTGCCTAACTATGGAGGGGACCTATATACCTAACTATGGAGGGGACCTGTATATCTGCCTAACTATGGAGGGGACCTATATACCTAACTATGGAGGGGACCTATATATCTGCCTAATTATGGATGCAACCTATATACCTAACTATGGAGGGGACCTGTGTACCTGCCTAACTATGGAGGGGACCTATATACCTGCCTAACTATGAAGGGGACCTATATACCTGCCTAACTATTGGGGAGATCTATATACCTTACTATGGAGGGGACCTATATAGCTGCTTAAATATAGAGGGGACCTATATACCTTACTTACAATGGAGGGAACCTATATACCTAACTATGGAGGGGACCTATATACCAGCCTAACTATGGAGGGGACTTATATACCTAATTATGGAGAGGATCTATATATCAAACTATGAAGGGCACTTCTATAACTACCTAACTATGGAGGTCACTAATATACTTTCCTATCTATGGAGGGGACTTATATACCTACCTAAGGAGGTGACTTATACCTCTGCATAACTAAGGAGAGGCGCTTATATACCTGTTCTAACTATGGAGCGGTCTTATATACCTACCTAACTATGGAGGGCATTTATATACCTACCTAATTATGGAGGTTACTACCTAACTAAGGAGGGGACTTATATATAATATATATTATATATATATATATATATATATATATATATATATATATATATATATATATATATATATATATATATATATATGGACCTAAACTATGGAGGTGACCTATATAACTGCCTTATTATGGAGCGGACCTATATACCTGCCTAACTACGAAGGGGAGACTTATGAACCTAATTAATTTTACATCGAACTATGGAGGGCACTTTTATACCTACCTAACTATGGAGGGGACTTATATACCTACCTAAGGAGGGGACTTATATACCTGCCTAACTAAGGAGGGGCGCTTATATACTTGTTCTGACTATGGAGGAGTCTTATATACCTACCTAACTATGAATGGCATTTATATACCTACCTAATTATGGAGGAGAATTAAATTACTATATACCTACTTACTGAGGAAGCATAAATAACTACCTACTGACCAAAGGGGCCTATATACCTATTTAATATAAAGACTACAGAAATTATGACCGTACTAAACTCTATTTCCTGCACCCCCTAATGGTCATGACTGTGGCTTATCTTCTGGGTTTGCGGGGGACGGAGTTCAAGCCACAAAATATATTCCTGGGGTATGGGCCACAGTCGTAGCACAACCTCCAGGGAGTTGGTCCTTCCCCACCCCCACCCCCGCAGGAAATTGTGCCTGTAAGCTGTGGCTTTTACCCCACCTCCTAGAAAATACAGCCCTTACCTATCGTCCCATAACCCCCACCATCACTCCATGAGGAGTTTGTACCAAAATAGGGAATGGGTAAGGAGCTGCTGGAGAAGTGAAAATTTTAAGATGTGTGTGTGGTAAATTCTGAAGAGACGAGTCGTGGCTGGGAGAAGTTATCATGGTGGTATGGGCCATAGGAAAAAAACAAGGGTAAGGTGACCACTCTGATCAGAAAAGATGTCACTGGTAAGTCACTGGCTGTAACTACACTATAAATAATTACTTCTAAGTCTGCAGATTCTGTGTATAACCGGTAGTCACTATGTGGTGCTCACATGTGGTCATGGTCTGGCAGTATTATTTAGGCCTTAGGTAGGGGTAGAATCGGAATTGATGGTCTTGGTATCGTGGGATTTGTTTTAGTAACCATATAATGGTAATGTGTGGCATATCTGCTCTATGTAAAGGTGTATTATCTGGTGACCATATTATTTAGAGGTTTTACACTATTGTACATAAATGAGAATTTTTGAAAAGGCAAATTTGTCAGCACTGATTTTCATTATACAGTGTACTGCTGAAGAATAGGATCTATGTGGAATACGTGTAAAATTAGTGACAGGAACATATGTTTTTATCTCTGTAGAAATGCATGCTGTAGTTCACAATGTGCCGTGAAAAATGATGTGTGAGCCCAGCCCTACTGAGCAAAACTTAACAGAGGGCCTGGGCCCCAGATGTTTAAGGACCCTAGGATCGCCCCTGCCCATACCTAGTAGGTCTGAGGGGGGCAATTGCCAGCATTTCATACAGTGACTTGTGGCTAACATGATGTACCACACATCACTGTGAGGGGTGTACTCCCTTTTGTGAGATACTGTGTATATATATTCTATCTCAAGGTTTTTCTGTACGAAATATGTGACAAAATATACACCAAATAGTATTCAATACACCTGCTATGGACTTTAATGTAAAATTTGCATCAATCACAAACCAAGCATTTTACGCTCGTAATTTAACGTGGTCTGAAAAGAATTGACATGTCAATTCTTTCAGGCGTATATGCACCATAACACTGTATAAACTATAGAAGGCAGCGCGTGGTTTCAGCAGCACCACCAACGCATTTTGTGACACATACCTGTGCACACCGGAACACACCAGGTGAACCCGCATAGAGGGAAATCTCTCTGAATCCTAATTCTGGGACTCTAGCTGCTTTAAAGGGGTTTTATCGGTTGAAGTGTTCGTGCTCTTCAGCTAATTCTATGAGATTGAATTTGAAATCCAGGGGCAAGTCTCTCCTCTCAGCAGGTGTGTCTCTCCTGCCAGGAGGTGTGTCTCTCCTGCCAGGAGGTGTGTCTCTCCTCTCAGCAGGCATCTCTCCTCACTGAAGAGCTGTGACATCATCATTCTGTATTTTCAGTAGAAGGGGAAGGTTGTCTGGACAGAACAGATCTGCAGCCTCCTGCAGTGTTCTCTTGTGTCTGCAGAGCCTTCATCTCCAGGCTCCACAAGCTCCTTGCTGTGCTATAACCAGTTATACAGTCAGCCTGAACTGATAAAACACATGTGAGGAATGCACACTGCCCTCCCCTCTTCCCCCTCTGTTATCAGGCAGGAGGCTGTATGACTGTGTTATATGGAGGGAACACAGGACATAAGACTATGTTATTTGAGGGGATGTATGAATTAAACAGTCAGTAATTAGTCAGATCATTCACCTTAGAAATGGGAGATGAGTATACAGCCAGCAGCCCTTTCAGTTAGCTGGTTTTACTTTCGATTTTAACAGCTCTGAGGGGAGTAAACACAGAGTGTGCAGGCAGCCAGTCACAGCACATAGGGCGTGTCTGGGGCGTTTCCTGTCTGGGGGTGTATCCCAACCGGCTGAATGAAGTGTCAGTCAGCCAATCACAGTGCAAGGGGCGTGTCCATAGTGGAATCCATCCGGGGGCGTGTCCCGACTAATCACAGAAAAGGGGGCGTGTCCCGACTAGCAGCAGCAAAAATAGAAAACAGATGCACAGAAAAGCTCACATCTACTAAACTACCATATATACTCATGTATAAGCCGACCCAAATATAAGCCAAGGCACCTACTTTTGCCACAAAAAAAACGTGAAAACTTATTGACTCGAGTATAAGCCTAGGATGGAAAATGCAGCGGCTACTGATAAATTTCAAAAATAAAAATAGATGCCAATAAAATTACATAGGCAGTTATATGTCCCCATAGGCAGGTTATAGGCAGGTATATGTCCCCAAGGGCGGTTATAGGCAGGTATATGTCCCCATAGGCAGGTTTATGTCCCCATAGGTAGTTATAGGCAGATATAGGCAGGTTTATGTCCCCATAGTTAGTTAAAGACAGGTTTATCTCCCCATAGGTAGTTAAAGGCAGGGTTATGTCCCCATAGGTAGTTATAGGCAGGGATAGATCCTCATAGGTAGTTATAGGCAGGGTTAGGTCCCCATAGGTATCTATAGGCAGGGTTAGGTCCCCATA
This sequence comes from Phyllomedusa bahiana, assembly GCA_025379985.1. Taxonomy (NCBI): domain Eukaryota; kingdom Metazoa; phylum Chordata; class Amphibia; order Anura; family Hylidae; genus Phyllomedusa; species Phyllomedusa bahiana. The sequence goes on from JAODAL010015856.1 coordinate 27,799, forward strand.
GGTACCTATAGGCAGGGTTATGTCCCCATATATAGTGTGACGCACTCACATTCATTCGACCGCCATCTTGTACCGGCCAGGGGGTTTCTCGCTTGGCTTTTTGGGATCGCTGTCCTTGGTAGAACGATCTTGGCACAAATAACCTTCCAACACGGAGGAATGTTTCAAACTGGCCTCAGCCAGTTTTATTGAGGCACACAGTTACAGAAAACGCAAACCATAAAAATAAATCCTTGGCCGTCTGGCCAATAACTATACACGAGATACGTCCCTCACTACCTGTGGACTTGGCCTACTGCCAGAGCCACAACTACGTTTTACCAGCCTCTGCTGGATTCGGCTTCCTGAAGGCAGCCACCTGCTTGCCTCAAGCCTCGGGGGGGCCAGAGCTCTCCTCCAGCTCCTCTGTTGCTCCACTCTCTTGTGGCAGAACACGCCCCCCGATCACCTGGAAAGACAGGCTTTTTATAGCCATCCCGAGACTGGCCCAAAACCCGACATGGAACCTGGAGACCTGGGACGCGGGAACAGCCACCCACCCATCTGCAGCTGTTCCGAGGAAGCCAACCCATAATGGCTGGATACCAGCCCTGCTACATACAGCTGTCAGCAACCTAGTGTTGCTGACAGACAACCATTGGCTCCCCCCACCAAGCCCAGGCTCTTGGTGGCACGTCTCTACCCGGAAGACTCCACCTAGTGGCAGAAACAGGCAACTACTCTTTGCCACTCTGTCACAATAGTTATAGGCTGGATATATACAGGGTTATTTAAAAGGAAAAATACGCGTACGGTACTCACCTCGCTCCCTCGCCGCTCTGCCTCCCGGGCGCTCCGCTCCGTCTTCTCGCCGGCACAGAGTGCGTGATGTAATCAGGCCGCGCACACAGTGTGATAACATAGCACGCTGCCTGTGCCATAATCTCCAGACATCCGCGAGTTTGCGGCCGCCCAGAGTCCACTGCGGAGCAGGGAGCGTTCGCTCTGTGCTCCGCAGTGGTATCTCTTCACCTGTATGCGCTCCCAGAGGAGTCGCATACAGGTGAGGAGATCACGACAGCGCACGGGCCACGGCAGCGCCCGGATGCTGTCGGCTGTACTCGGCAATCAGCTATATGTGCTCCCTGAAGAGTCGCATACAGCTGAAGTGTCCCTGCTGGCACACAGGCCATCACAGCGCCCGAGCGCCAACAGTGACTCAAGGTTGGATTATTCATCACATTTTTTGTGCTGAAAAACTCGGCTTATACTCGAGTATATACGGTAAGTGACTTCGGGAATGCAACCCAAGTACAAAAGTGCTTATTTTTACTGTCCCCATAATCTGAGATATGATCTTTGTAGCGAGAATACCCCTTTAAGCATTTGGGGGCTACTACAGCTGAATTGATGAAGACTGTGATAAGAGAAAAGGGGAGCTTGTAATTTTTTTTAACCAGTCTTCAGTGGCTTTCCTTACAAACTTGCATGGACATTGTAACACATAACTAACAAAATCAGTTACGTCAAACAATGGCTCATATTAGATTCACTGCAAAAAATGAGGTGTTAAAATTTCCCCTCAATCATGAGAAGCCAATTATCACAACCAAGACATGGATAACGTGCTATCTGGTGTGGGTGTAAAAATGTTTGCAATTCATTTTTTATATCAAGAATTACTACACAAAACAAAACAGCATTTCATACTTGCTACCTGGCCTCTTCAAAAAAGAAATGGTTATGTCAGAAATGGTTATGTCAGAAATGGTTATGTCAGTAGTTTTTGCTTGTAAAAAAAAGTAGGCATATTGATTTTCACACCATTGCTGGCGAACTTTAGATTATGTCGGACCTTTCCTAGCTAAATTCAAATCGCAACACTTTTTGAAATCAATTTCACGCCATTCTTTCATAGCATATTCTCTAAAAATTAAAGCAAACTCAGAGAACGTCCCAAAAGTAAATCTGACATCAGATTCAATCAAATACTAATGTAGAAAATTCTGAAACATTACTTTCATCAATATTGACCAAAGAGATGAAGAAGACGTGATATGGTATGTAGTAAATTGGTTGTCTAAAAACTAGGAGAGCCACTTAAAATATACACTCATTGAACCTCTTACAAATCTAGAAAAACATGCCTGCTTCTGTTCAAAAACAGCACTACCTTTATCCACAGGCTGTGTCTTGTATTGCAGTTCAACTTCACTGAAGTGAATACCATAACAGGGATAACCTGTTGACAGGGGCAGGGCGATTTTTTGACAAAAGCAGATATGTTTTTCTAATCCTGGACAATCCCTATAAAGTTCCTGTACTGCACATTGATGGGAGCAATGGCACTCTGATGCCATACACACTTCTCAGAAAAATAAAGGGAACACTTAACCCCTTAATGCCACGGCTAGTTTTGACCTCATTGACAGAGCCCCATTATTTAAATCTGTCATATTTCACTTTGTGTGAATAACTTTTTGATACTTTTACCTATCCATGGGCGTACAATAGAGGGAGTGCTATTTGACTTTTGGAACGCAGTTTTTGGTGCTTGCCATGTCGTATTTGCAAAGCCTCCAAAGTACCAGAACAGGTGAAAACTTCCAGAAGTCACCCCATTTTGGATTCAACACCTCTCATAGATCTCATCTAGGGGTGTACTGTGCATTTTGGGCACATAGGTGTTCCACGGGTTTTTTAGCACTAGGCCATGAAAACAGCAGTTAAGGGGCTGCAGGGCTGCATGAGGCCACCTGTGGTATTCCGTTGGTCCCATGCTGTGATCATGCAAGCTCCGCTTGTGAGCTTGCACGATCCTCGTGATCCAATACGTCAATTTGCAGGAACCCCTTCCCGACCATGAAGTATGGGTATGTCAGATGTCGGTAAGGGGTTAAACAACACAATGTAACTCGAAGTCGATCACTCTTCTGGGGAATCAACGTCTCCAGGTATGTATCGACACTGAATGTGAATCAATTTCTTCTGCTGTTGTGCAAATGGAACAGACAACAGGTAGGAATGATAGGAAATTTACAAGACAATACCTATCAAAGAGTGGCTCTGCAGAAACAGACCATTTCTCTGTTCTCATCCTTTTTGGCTGTTGCTTTGGTCACTTTTGCATTTTGTCATTACTCCCACCCCTAGAAGTAGCATGAGGCAGTGTCTACAACACATAGAAGTTGCTCAGGTAGTGCAGCTCATCCAGGATGGCACATCAATGTGAGTTGTGAGAAGAAGGTTAACTGTGTCTGTCAGCACAGTGTCCACAACATGGAGCAGATACCAGGACACAAGCCAGTATACCAGTAGATATGAAGAGGACTGTAGGAAGGCAACAACCCAGTAGGACAAGCCATGCCAGAGCCCGGCAAAACAACATCCAGCAGGTCATTAATTTCCACATGTCTGCTGAAATTGTCAGAAACAGACTCCATAAGGTTGGTATGAGGGCCCAACATCCACAAGTCGCTATTGTGCTTACAGCACAACAACGTGCAGGGTGATTGGCATTTGACAGAGAACAGATTGCAGATTGGACTTTGACACCCTGTGCTCTTCACAGATGAGAGCAGATTCACACTGAGCACAAGTCTGGAGACGCCATTGAGAATGTTCTGCTGCCTGCAACATCCTCCAGCATTATTGGTTTGGCAGTCGGTCAGTAATGGTGTGTGGGGGCATTTCAATGGAGGGCCGCACAGACAGAGGTACCCTGACTAAAATTAGATACTGGGATGAGATCCCATTGTGAGACCCTATGCAGGTACAGTGGGCCCTGGGTTCCTTCTGATGCATGACAATGCTAGACCTCACGTGGCTGAAGTGTGTCAGCAGTTCCTGCATGATGAAGGCATTGATGCTATGAACTGACCTTCCCATTCCCCAGACCTGAATCCAATTGAGCACATCTGGGACATCATGTCGTGTTCCATCCACCAACGCCACGTTGCACCACAGACTGTCCAAGAGTTAACTAATGATTTAATCCAGGTCTGGTAGGAGATCCCTCAGGAGAACATTCACCGCCTCATGAGGAGCATGCACAGGCATTGTAGGAAGGTGATACAAGCACACGTAGGCCACACACACTACTGAGCCTCATTTCTGTGATGGTAATATTTATAAATTTTATCTATCCATGTGATTTTATATACTTCTATAAGTTTCCTTTGTTCTCTCCAAGAACATTGATGTATTTGTAATATTAGTAGGCTTGGGGCCCCTGATTCCAGCCAGACAGGAAGGAGTCTAATAATTTAATCCATATGGTGTTGAATGAATGGACTCAGTTAGAAAAGGTTGTAAATGATCTTAAAAGTAGAACAAGGAACCAGAGTCTTTGTCTATCCCAGTAGAAATAGTCAGAGGTGTATATGTATTAGCATGTTCCAAACCAGCAAATAGGAAATTAGCTGTTTTTTTCCTGGTTTAAACTGATTGGCTGATGTATTCTTGGAGAAGAAGGGGGACTATGGGCTATAAAATCACCAACGTGAGTGGAGTTGGTTCGACATGTTGGGTACATGCAATGTTGTATATTGCATATTGTCTTTCAATGCTTGCATTGAAATAAGTCCTGGATATTTCTACCTTCAATTGATTTTTAATTTGAATAGCCGATCACATATGAAACGGTTTATTAGATATAACAGGGACCAGACTTTAAAAACGGATTCTGAAGCCGGAACACCCAGGGGATGGTCTGTACTTGAACATTAGAATAAGCGGCCACAAGATAATTCTTTAATCTTGCAACAAAAACTCTGACTCTCCAAGTATTTTCACTCAGGTCGGACTGTGAGTTATGGACTGGATAGAGTACGTCTGGTCCAAGAACTTTGAGAAATATACGATGTGATTGTGGTTCCATATACAGGCAGTCCCCGGGTTCCATACGGGTTAGGGACTGTAGGTTCGTTCTTAAGTTGAATTTGTATGTAAGTCGGAACCAATATATTTAGTACATGTATGGTGTATATGTATGGTGTGTAATTATAGGCAGGTATATGTCCCCATAGCAGGTATATGTCCCCCATAGCAGCTATAGGCAGGTATATGTCCCCTCATAGGCAGGTATAGGTCCCTCATAGCAGGTATAGGCAGGTATAGGTCCCCATAGCAGGTATAGGCAGGTAAGTCCCCAAAAGGCAGGTATATGTCCCCCACAGCAGGTATAGGCAAGTATGTCCTCCACAGGTAGGTATATGTCCCCCATAGCAGGTAATAGGCAGTTATGTCCCCCATAGGCAGGTATATGTCCCCCATAGCAGGTAATAGGCAGGTATGCCTCCCATAGGCAGGTATATGTTCCTCATAGGTAGGTATAGGCAGGTATGTCCCCCATAGCAGGTATAGGCAGGTATGTCCCTCATAGATAGGTATAGGCAGGTATGTCCCCCATAGGCAGGTATGTCCCCCATAGGTAGCTATAGGCAGGTATGTCCCCCATAGATAGGTATAGTTAGGTATGTCCCCCATAGATAGGTATAGGCAGGGCTTATTAAAAAAAACAAATACAAATACTCACCTCGCTCCCCCGCTGCTCCAAGGTTTACCTGTGGCTCCGTCCTCTCTCTGCTCTCAGTCTTCTGGAACAGGCCGATGATGTCATCAGGCCGCGCAGGCAGCGTGATGACATCGCGCGCTGCCTGTGCCGGAGACTCCAGAAGGTCGCATGTCTGGTTGCGGCCTTCCGGAGTTCTATTGCGGATCAGGGAGTGCTCGCTCTCTGCTCCGCAATAGAGGCTTCGGCTCTATGCGCTCCGGGAGGAGTCGCGTACAGCCGAAGCAATCCCTTGCCGGTGCCTGGGCCATGGCAGTGCCCGGATGCCGACGTGGATCGGAGAGTTAGCTGTATGCGCTCTCAGGAGTCGCATGCAGCTGCGAAGATCGCTGACAGTGCCCGGGCCATCGCAGCGCCCGGACGCTGTCAGCTGTCTCTGGCCTGCGTTGTTCCGGTCCCTGTTCGTAACTAGGGGACAGACATAAGTCGGAACGACGTAAGTCGGGGTCTGCCTGTACATATATATATATGTATCTATATATATATATATATATATAGATATATATATCTATATATATATATACACAACTATATATATATATATATATATACAAAACTATATATGTGTATTTATATATATATATAAAATATTATATTACAAAAACAATATATATATATATATATATATATTATATATTATATATATATAATATATATATATTTATAATATATATAATATATAATAATATATATATATATATATGTGTGTGTGCTCTGCATATACCACAGCCTCTTATGTGAAATTAATGGTCAATTTGCATCAGCTTTTTATGGAAGGCGAAAGATCAGAGTGCTGAATGTGTGAGCTGTGGTGTGTGTGAAAGAATTCCTGTGTGAAAGGAAATTCCTGTAGCAGGGAGAGAGTGAATGTCTGGGATGTGCAGAACAGGGATTGACAGCAGTGATTCTGATTGGTGCGTCCTGCTCTTTATATTGATTATAGTGGTTATTGTTGAGAATCGTTATTGCTAAGAGAGAGGGATTATTCCTGTCATCTGGTCAAGCCAGAAAGACAAAATCATCATAGTTAATTGAACCAGAAGGGTGGAGACTATTTGGTCTCTACTGAGGTAGGAGGAGTTAACGGGGGTTAACTCTGGTGACACCACCAGAGAATATAGACCTCGGGGTGTTGAAGTGCCGTGAGTGAGCCAGACATAGTGAGCGGGATTATTGAGGAAATGAGTCATGTGTTACTCGTTAGTAGTGTTGAGCGATTGCGTTGGCTATCGAGATCGAGCGATAGTCGATAGTCGGCCGCTATCGATAAGGTTTTTCGATAGTGAGCATCAATTATGAGCGATTACCATTAAAGTCTATGGGAGAGCAACAACACCTTCATTATTACACCCAAACAAGGCTGGAGAAGCTGAAATTAACATCCACAACAGTCAAATGGATATGTGCTACATCTTAGGCAACACACTTAGGTTATAAAAGTCACAGAAAAAAACTCACAGACTATTCACTATCCCTGTCTTGTACCACAGCCTGACCCTTAAACCTGCATCACCCACAAATTAAAAAGTGCCAGAAGGCAGTATGATTTGAACCATCATGTTACTTGAACTGGACATTGAATATCCCTGTCCTGGAACGCAGCATGAGCCCAAAACCTGCATGACCCCCAGATTTAAAAAGTGCCGCAAAAAGGAGTCTTTCAACCACCATTTTAGTTTCACTGGACATTGACTATACCTGTCCTGGACCGCAGTATGACCATTAAACCTGTCTGACCCCCAGATTAAAAAGTGCCGGGAAAAGGAGTCTGTTATGTCTGTATCTGTTATGTTTTCGTATAATACACGGTATTTTTTGCACCTTTCAATTCACCTGAATTTACAGCGGTAGATGCTGCTTTAAAATTCTCTAGCTAACTACATAAAATCTTCAAATCTCTAATATAACTAAATTGGAAGGATCACAGCTAATAGTAGAGGTTTCTCTGTGCAGAAATAGACTAATTTCGCTGAGCTGTTTGGCCACAGGCAGAGCGCAGGTCCTATCCCTATGAGACGCTGAGAGACACTGAGGCTGAAACAGGAAACGCTGTTCTATGTAAAACGAGGTCATGTGATTTTTCCAGCCAATTGCAACCATACACATCCCAGTCATGACGTCGCACACACATCTCACCCTGCTCTATTCTGTAATCTGATTTGCTGGCCGCCAAAATTACAGGAAGCGCCGAAAAAGGCGCGATCTTAATAGATGATGCTCAGATTTTAACCTTAATTATCGCATGATCTGGAAATTTCGATCACCATAAAAACCTTGCCGATTTCAACTTTGTCGATAAAAATCGCTCAACACTACTCGTTAGTAATTGGAAATCCCTGACAGGACACATTGCAATAGTCATAGTGGAAGAAAGAGTGGGACATAGGTAGTTAAGAACAGTTGGAAAATTTAAAGTCTTTATAGTGTAGGAAGGCACAAGGTGCGGTAGTTGATGGACGTTATGTGTCACCGATCTGCCTAAGATCGGTGAAATAAAGCCCTGTTATTCTGGTGTCACAGCAATAGGCCACTAAACACGGTTTTGTATTGTTTAGTATGGCAGTAATGCCGTGATCCGGGTCGGGGCTTTATTGGAGCAGTCTGTAGAGTTGGGTGGGAGGGGCTGCTCCCACATCCAGTCCTGGCTTACCAGCCTTATAAGACCAGCAGGCTCAGGTGAAAGGGGTGTGGTTCCATTTCTGTCAGACACTGCCAGTGGAGTGGCAGTAGTGAGAGAGCCAGAGCTGGGCCTTCAACCCTAAAAAGACTCAGAGACCTGCACACGGGTTTGTTAACCCAGGAACCGCTGTACGGTAACGTGACCGATAACACGGACTATAAGTTATGTTTGTTTTGGCGATGCAAGCCCTGCTATTTATGATTTTCTTGGTTTTGTGACTGTTGAAAATAATCCTGCAGTGTTGCACGTTTAAGGATGCCTCTTTGAGCAAATTTCCCCAAAATTGGGTGTCTCGATGCGGGCAACATCCTGGTGTAAGGGGCCCTGCATGTCCTGGACACAGGCGGCTACTACTCTTAACAACCAAACAGGTGAAATGGAGGAGCGGCTGACGCCCATGGTGTAGGTGAGCGCCCAACCGCAACAGGTCCATGCTGAGTCCGTGCGGTCACAGCAGGAAACGAACCAGCTCCTGATTGGGCAGAGGGGCCATCATGGAGGAAGCGATCCGGGGAAGGAGGCCCCGGCTACACCACCTCCAGGGGGAGGGACAGCAGGCGAGGAAGAGGGTACGAGACGCCCTGCAGAAGATGACCCCAGAAGAGACGTGGAACCTCTTACCGTTTTGAGCGGGTTGCTGAACGGGGAGAGACTACCAGCTCCGCAGTGGCAGAGGTCGGGCCCCGTTTCTCACCGGCGAGCCTCAAAAGGCTTACTACGACTTATCTCTGCAGGATGCCAGGGAATACCCTCGACTCAAGTCGGAGATTCTGGCGCGCCCGGGGTTTGTGGGCCCCAGTCGGCACAAAGGGTGCATCAGTGGGATAACAGGAGGCCCGGGCCCCCCAAAAGGTCCCAAATGTTTGATCTCCTGCACCTCGTCCAGAAATGGCTGCAGCCGGAGGTTTGTTCCCCCCCGATGGTAGGAGAGGTCATGATGGACCGCTTTGTTCACGCTCTTCCCAAACCAGTGCAATGCTGGGTGGCGCAAGGGAACCCCCAGACGGCGGGATGATTTGATGGGCTTAGTGGAGAGTTTATCAGGCCATGGAGTATTCCCTGGCTGATCCAGGACCCTTTTGCCTCTCCCTACGGGCAGACCCAGACTGACCCGGGAAAGCCAAAGAAGGGGTACTAAGCTCCCTAGAGATCCCCATCCAAGCCAGGCCCTGCCAGAGCCGAGTCCCAAAACCCTGTCCGGGAAAATTATCTGCTGGAGATGCCAGGCTGTTGGGCATGTGGCGGCCCGGTGCCCCCTCGGCTCGGAACCGATGGACTGTTCCGTTGGGCGGCGTACGTCTCTGTTGGTGCTTCCGGCATGCACAGCCCAACAGCAACAGGTCCATGCTGAGTCCGTGCGGTCACAGCAGGAAACGAACCAGCTCCTGATTAGGCAGATGGCCATCATGGAGGAAGCGATCCGGGGGAAGGAGGCCCCGGCTACACCACCTCCAGAGGATGGACAGCAGGCGAGGAAGAGGGTACGAGACGCCCTGCAGAAGATGACCCCAGAAGATGACGTGGAAGCCTTCCTTACCGTCTTTGAGCGGGTTGCTGAACGGGAGAGACTACCAGTCCCAGTGGGCAGAGGTCCTGGCCCCGTTTCTAAACGGGCGAGCCTCAAAAGGCTTACTACGACTTATCTCTGCAGGATGCCAGGGAATACCCTCGACTCAAGTTGGAGATTCTGGCGCACCTGGGTGTGACGGTCACAGTACGGGCACAAAGGGTGCATCAGTGGGGATACAGGAGGGACCGGCCCCCAAGGTCCCAAATGTTTGATCTCCGCCCCTTTGTCCAGAAATGGCTGCAGCCGGAGGTTTGTTCCCCAGCCCAGATGGTAGAGAGGGTCATGATGGACCGCTTTGTTCACACTCTTCCCAAACCATTTGCAATGCTGGTGGCGCAAGGGAACCCCCAGACGGCGGATGCTTTTTCGGTTTTGTGGAGAGATATCAGGCCATGAGTTATCCCTGGCTGATCCAGGACCTTTGCCTCTCCCTACTGGCAGACCAGACTGACTCAGGAAGCCAAAGAAGGTACAAAGCCCCCTAGAGAACGCCCGCCCCAAAGGGCCCAGGGCCCTGCCAGACCCGACGTCCCGACCCCCCTGCCCCGGACATTATCTGCTGGAGATGCCAGGCTTTTGGGGCATGTGGCGGCCCGGTGCCCTGGGCTGGGAACCGATGGACTGTTCCGTTGGGCGGGGAAACGTCTTGTTGGTGCTTCCCCGGCATCCCATAGCCGGGTTAAAACCCACTACCAAGGGGACTTCCACTCTGTCCCATCAGGGTGAATGGCAACCCTCTCATGGGACTTTTGGCTCGGGAAGTTTTTGTCACCCCCTCCTGACGGCCCATATCCCCATGGTTGTCCAGGGAAAACATTGAGGGTCACATGCATACATGGAGATACCAAGGTGTACCCAGTGGCCCAAGTCATGTTAAACTTCAGTAAGGGTAACAGTGTCCCACCATGTAGGCATTGTGCAGGGGTTACTACATGAAGTGATAATAGGCCGGGATGCCCTCTCTTTTGGGGATTGTGGGAAAGTACCGTCCAAGGGAAGCCCCCCCGACACCCCTGAGAGCCCTGACCCAACGTGGCCCCGAGTTCCAATTCTCGGTCATGGTAGGTGACGAGGAGGAGCCAACCCCATGACGAGACCGTTTCCGACCTGGGGGTCTCCCGGGGAAATTTGGGACAGCTCAACTGCAGGACGAGAGCTAAGAGGGGCGTTCAATAGTGTGGGTGTGCTTGATGGGGTTCCTCAAGAGCCCGGGGCAGAGGAGAGATTTCCCCCCTTTGTGTAAATGGAAACCTGTTTATCGCATTTTCAAAAAAACCGCGAGCAAGTCTGGAACAGCTTTTTTGGTTCCAAAACCATACGACGTATGGTAATGGATCTGGCCCACGGTCATGTGTTGGGGGGGCACTTGGGGCAGACAGACCGTAGAAAGAATTCTACCAATTTTACCGGCCAGGGTGCTACGTGAAGTCCGTGATTATTGCCAGTCCTGTCCCCAGTGCCAGGTAACCTCCCGGTCGCCAGTTTCCGAGCCTCTCATACCCCTGCCCATTATTGAAAACTCCTTTTGAGAGGATGCCATGGATTTAGTGGGACCCCTGGTAAAATCGGCTAGGGGGCACCATATATTCTGGTCGTCATGGACTATGCCACCAGATACCCCGAAGCTGTGCCCTAAGAAATGCTTCCTCCAAGGTGATTGCTAGGGAGTTGTGGCACTTTTTTTCCGAAGGGACTACCGAAGGAATCCTGACGGATCAAGGTACCCCCTTCATGTCAAAAGTTATGCGGGACCTGTGTAAATTGTGAAGGTGACCAAATACGCACCTCTGTTTATCACCCCCAGACAGATGGCTTAGTGGGAAAGTTTCAACAAGACTTAAAGGCCATGTTGAAGAAAGGGAGTCGAGAAGGATGGCCGAGATTGGGACTACCCTTTTTCCTTATCTGTTGGGTTTTCTATTAGAGAGGTTCCACAAGCCTCCACAGGGTTCTCCCCTTTGAATTACTTTATGGCAGACATCCGAGGGGTCTATTGGATTTTGCCAAAGAGAGCTGGGAGAGTGAAGTCCACACCCCATAAAAGTGTTGTTGAGCATGTGACACAATTACAGCAGCGAATTGCTCAGGTACTCCCAATTGTTTAAAGGGGCATCTCTTACAGGGCAAGAAGCGCAAGCGAGAGTCTATAACAGGTCAGCCGGGTAAAGGGAAGTTTAGTCCTGGGGATCGGGTCCTGGGGTCTTTGTACCCACGGTGGAGAGCAAGTTCCTGGCAAAATGGCAGGGTCCCTACGAGGTAGTTGAGAAGGTGGGGGACGTCAACTATTTGGGTCCACCAGCCCGTAGAAGGAAGCCCTGTCAAATATATCACATTAACTTTCTCAAGGGCCTTGGAAAGATAGGGACCCCCCCGGAGGCTTCTTGCTTGTGGTCCCAACCAGAGTCAGCGATTGAGGAGGTGAAGATCGCCGAGACCCTGTCCCCTTCTCAAACCCAACAATGCAGGCAGCTGTTACAAAAGAATAGGGACTTGTTCACAGAGGCCCCAGGACTAACCTTGTTGTGGAACATGAGATCGTGACCGGCCTCAGGTGGGGTAAGCTTAAAACCCTTATAGGATTCCCGAGGCCCGAAGACAGATATGGCAAAGGGAGGGACAAAGGATGTTCAGATTAGGAGTGATAGAGGAGTCGAAAAGTGGGTGGTCCAGTCCCATCGTGTTAGTCCCAAAGCCCAACGGTGAGTGGTGGTTCTGCAATGATTAATGCAAGCTCAATGAGGTGTCAAAGGTGGATGCATACCCCATGCCCCGGGTGGATGAGCTTATTGAGAGGCTAGGGCCAGCCAGATAAAATCACCACCCTAGACCTTTCCAAGGGGTATTGGCAGATTCCCTAGCCAAGGAAGCCCGGGAAAAGACGGCATTTTCCACACCCGAAGGGTCCTTCCAATATGTAAGAATGCCGTTTGGGTTGCAAGGGGCCCCCGCCACTTTCCAGAGGGCCATGGACAGGATCTTAGGTTCCCACAGGGCATATGCATCAGCGTACCTAGACGATATCGTGATTTTCAGCCGCGATTGGGAGAGTCACCTTGAAAAGGTCCAGGCTGTCCTGGATGCGATAAGGATAAGGGGGTTTTACCATCAATCCAGTAAGTGCGCCATAGGGATGGAAGAGGCCCCATACTTGGGGTTTATTGTGGGAAGAGGAGTGATAAAACCCCCAGGTAAATAAGATTGAAGCCCTCCAGAAAATGGCCCCGTCCGCTTAATAAAAAACAGGTGAGACGTTTCTGGATCATGGGGTATTATCGGCGGTTTTATCCCCAAGTTTGCCGAGATGGCAGCACCCTTGACGGACCTGACAAAGGGGACTAAGTCCACCATGATCAAAAACTTGGAGGCCTTCCAAAACTTGAAAGTAGCCCTGTGTATACAGCCGGTTTTAGTCGCCCCAGACTTCTCACGGAAAATTTTTGGTCAAAGGATGCCTCAGAGGTCGGACTAGGAGCCGTAATGTCCCAGGTTGTCAATGGGGGGGAGCATTTCCCCTGTGTTTTCTCAGCAGGAAGCTGTCCCCTGCAGAGCAAATATGCCATAATCGAGAGGGGAAAGCTTTGGCTATTAAAAGGGCACTCGATTCTCTCCAGTATTACCTTCTGGGACGGAAATTTAGGCTGTGGACCGACCACGCCCCTTTGAAAAATTTGGGTTAAGGAAAAAAAAGGGCAACAATGCAAAGGGGCACCCCGTTGGTTTTGGCCCTGCAAGATTTTAATTTTTCAGTAGAGCACAGGCCGGGCAAGCTGCAGGGGAATGCAGATGCCCTATCTAGGGTACCCTAGCATGATGGCTGAAGGTGCCCAGTCCCCGGCTTTGGGCAGAGGGGGGGGTTTTGTAGGGAAGGCACAAGGTGGGGGTAGTTGACGGACGTTTTTGTGTCACGATCTGCCTAAGATCGGTGAAATAAAGCCCTGTTATTCTGGTGTCAGCAGCAATAGGCCATGACACGGTTTTGTATTGTTTAGTTGGCAGTAATGCCGTGATCCGGGTCGGGCTTTATTTGGGGCAGTCTGTAGAGTTGGGTGGGATGGGCTGCTCCCACATCCAGTCCTGGGCTTACCAGCCCTATATAAGGCCAGCAGGCTCAGGTGAAAGGGGGTGTGGTTCCATTTCTGTCAGACACTGCTCAGTGGAGTGAGCAGTAGTGAGAGAGCCAGAGCTGGGCCTTGCAACCCTAAAAAGGACTACAGAGACCTGCACACGGGTTTGTTAACCCCAGGAACTGCTGTACGGTAAACGTGACCGATAACACGGACTATAAGTTATGTTTGTTTTGGCTGAAGCAAGCCCTGCTATTTATGATTTTCTTGGTTTTGTGACTGTTGAAAATAAATCCTACAGTGTTGCATGTTTAAGGACTGCCTCTGTTTGAGCTAATTCCCACAATAGTTATTGATAAATGATGGAAAATCTTTATAAGTGAAAGGTATGGATGTAACCTGTATATAATGTGTTTGGTGAAGGTACAATGGCATGTGAGATGAGTATTCAGTGTAATAGCTGATAAGAGGACAAATCCTCCTTATTTCCCTCCCTTGCTTTGATCTGTAGTTGTACAGCAGCAGCAGCTGTGGTTTCAGAAGGGAGGGGAGGGAGGAAGGTGGGAGCTCCAGATGTGAGTCTCGCTTCTGTTCTTTCTGTGTGTTTTTTTTCTTACTCATTATCACTGTACTTATCTGGTTTGGACATTGATGAGTATTGAACAAAGTTTGTTTGTGTGTAACTGACATGTTTCTGTCTTACAGGTAACATTCTGCAGATGATGTTTGGCATATACAGGATTTATTCATGTAAGCTTGTAGTTTTCATTGTAAATATGTAAAATGTAAGTTATAACTGGTGTATGAGATATAAAGGGTATCCTCTTAAAGTTGGTTTAGTTCATAATAAAACCTCCAATAATGTACTGAAAACATAATATATATATGCTTCATTGATCATAAAAATACAAAACATTATTTAACAAATCCTAATATATATATATATATATATTATATATATATATATATTATATATATGTATTATATATATATATATATATTATATATCCCTATATACACACACACACATATATGTGTGTATATATATATAATATATATATATTATATATATATATATATATATATATATATATATATATATATGTATATATAAATATATATGTATATATAAATATATATATACACACACAAAAAAACACCCAAAATGAAACTGAAAAAAACATGAAAATACCATCTAGTCCATGTATGACACAAAACATATAATAGTCTGTTGAAAAGCTATACATAAATATAAATGCATTTGTATACAAAAAAATTATGTAAAACCAGACATATCAATAATGAATAGGCATACAAAAATAATAGAATTAATATACATTATCAGTACTTAATCCTATGATGATGCTGGTGGGGCCAGATGGTGTGCAACCCAAGGCACGTTTCGCTGTGTGACTTCTCAAGGGGAGTAACAGGTAGATGCACATAGACATTTTAAGCCCTTACAACAACCAATCAGATACAGTTTGTCAAATTGACAGGAGATATAACCAATGAGGAAATGAGAACATGATAAGCAGATAAAATAACCAACCAAGAAAAAACGTAAACTGACGCATGTATATATATATATATAAAAAGAATAAATAAAATAACCAAAAAACATATATAGATATATATATATATATATATATATATATATACACCAGTTCCTATTTATATATCAATATATACACACAAAATCATCATTACCACTGAAGTGCAGCAAGTTATGATCACACAAACGTCATATAAATGTGGTGGAACGCAAATGCATTCCACTCGTGGCGGAACCAGAAATACAGGAATGAAAGTGCTCACCAGAATGAGTTGTGGAACGCAAATGCGTTCCACACAGAAAACATAGGAAAAATGTGAATGAATGAAAAAACAGTGCCAAATAAAAGTGATGGTGCAAGAAAGTGATAGAAAAGTGAATATACAGTGGTAATGATGATAAACAAATGTATTATAAATATAATCATGCGCATCATAAAATCGGTTATGTGGTAAACAGACATATGCATAAATTAATAAATATACACATAAACATTCATATAATCACAGATAAACACCATAAATAATTAATAAATGCACATGATAAAAATACAAAATATTGTGCCCATGTAAATATCCACAACTCCATAAATAAAAAATAATAAACCACTAACGAGCAATATATAAAGTGATAATCCATAAATGCAATATGTGCAATTGTCAAGAAAAAAAACAGAAATGATAAAAATACAAAATCTATATTATACACATGTAAATGTCCACTCTAGTACCATGAAAGATAAAATACAATGTATAAAGTGATAGTAGTTAATAACAATAATAATACAATATAATACAGTAAAAAAATAATTTATGCTATTGAAAAAAAAATTTTTTTATTTTGTAAATCAATGCTGTCATCTGCTGTCACTACTGGGGTAGGTTTATCGATGATGTGCTTCTTATATGGCAGGGGACTGGTGAAGAATTATATTAATTCATGTCCATTTTAAATGGAGAATGATCTGAATATAGAGATAATAATCAAATAAAGAATCACCGCTATTCCGTAAGAATGCTTGAAAAAGGAGGCAGTGTCCTCTGAAACGTTGCACACTTGCGGCGTCCGGCCCGGTTGTCTAAGTTACTCCTATCTATCTGACGCCTTGCAGAGCGCTTGTCTAAGGTAATGCCTACCAGTTTTGTGACACACAACTATTGTTACGGTAGTAACTTTTTGTATAACAGAAGCCTAAAACTAAAATAGTATGCCGATGTTTTTTATGCAATAAAGGAAGATTAATGGTGAAATTATACCACTAAGTCTTGGCATATAACTGCTGAATATCAAGATCACATTCTTATTCGGGCATTCTGGAATAGATTTTTGGGATTTACAATTTTAAGTTGACAATTGTGGTTATGTTATCTGTACACTTAGTCTGCTATATCTTTGTCCCTAATTCTGTTGGTGCCTAGCATCGGCACTTCTGGCCTGTCTGGTCAGCTGCCACTGCTGCTCTGAGGTAGCACCTGGCAGCTGTCAGGGAAGCAATCCTTACCATCTAAGGCTCTGTGAAGATGCCGACGGCCGCTTAGTTACGCCCCCTCGGAGCCAGCACGGCAGTGGTCCAGTGTGTCCACTACCCAGTCACTCGTTACAATTAAAAGGAATTATTTTATCAGGAAAGTGTTATACGTGTGGAAATTTATGGAGGGCTCTTAGTTTCTTTTAGTTTTATGTTAATTCATTGCTAGTTCTATGTTTGACTAGCTCTCTTTGTCTGACTTGTTATATGTAAAGTAATCTAGTCCTAAATGGTGTAGATGAGCTATCTACAAGTGATGGTAAGCAGAGATGTACATGCTGCCAGACTGAGGGGGTAGGAACAAGTGACATAAACCCTAAGGGTAAGAGACAATGGTAATTGTAAATCTTCAAGAAATAGGCTCCGGTTTGTGAGCAGTCATCTTTTTGAGACACTGTATGTTCCCTGGAGTTAAATATCTTTCCCCAGTATGCTTGCTATTTAGAATGTTTATCTCCCTAAGTTTTTAAGGGTTTCCTGAGTGTTTTTGGGACTAGCAGGTTACTGCAGAGAAAAGGGTTCCTTTTTCTTATGTATTTTCTTTATGATGCATTACAGATACCTTAACACTTAGCCTGAGATGCCTTTTACTTTCTTAAATTAACCAACACGATATATACAGCAGTTCCGTCCTCAGTGCTGCAACAGTGGACACCACCTGACTCACAGACGGTATTATAGTACGTGAATGACTAATCTGGCCAGTGACAGGGGAAAATGTGAAGAGACTGCACTATCGCTCTTATGTTTTTTTTAGCTGATCAAGGGTGTAAAACCCCAAAAAACTAATTACAGTTTTTGCAGACAAAGGTTACCTTCTAGGTCACTGTCTTTCACCTGGTGCCAGGCACCTGACCAGAGACTGGTTACAGATCATACAGGACCTGACTCTTAGCAACGTAGCGCAGCTCAGGATATTCCTGGGTTTGATATCATATTGTAAAGCTTTAAAATGATCAGCCTGTTTGCTTGTGTAGTTTCTGTTATGAGTGTTTGGCTACACAGCCATTTAAACTGACAGAAGAGACACTTAAGAAATTCCAAACTTTGAAGTTGTTAATTTCCTCTGCACCTGCCCTGGGCATACCTGACCTTTCTCACTGTACTGCACTGAGATGGCTGGTCATGTCACAAGGTACACAGCAGGGAAAAATAGCGTATTACTCAGTTAGATAAGATCCAGTGGAAAGAGGAGCCCCACATGGATACGGGTAGTCTGTGTGGTACAATTACTTCTACACATAGCCTTAGCGATTGTACTGGATTTCTACATAACAATATTCACACCGTATGATGTTCATGGTATTCTTTCTGAGTTGCATCCACAATGTATTTCTATGGCACATCAGCTGCACCTGCAGTGTGCATTACTGATGTCTCCAAATGTTACAATGACTTGGTGTAAAGCCTTGAACTCTACCACTCTATTACCCTTAAACGTAAACCTAAAGGGGGAGGAAGTAGATGACATAGAGGAGGAAGAACATGATTGTATGGCCCTAATGGCACAAGAAACAGCAGGATTTGTCCATGAGAAAGAATCCCCAATCATTAATCCATATTCTGAGTTTTTTTGTTGAAGATCCAGGTTTCCCAGGAAGATGACAGGTATCACATTGGATATGAGGTGGTCACGCAACATGAGGTAATAAAAGTTGAACCACTCCCACCTCATTTGTCAGGAGGAGGAGTTGAGGGCACACAGAAAGTCAGGGAAAGTGGCCAAGGTTAAGAATGCAAACATATACACAGACTTACGGTATGCATTTGGAATGGCCCATGATTATGGTCCCATATGGAGAACCTGGGCATTCTTAACATCAAATAGTAAACCCACCAAGAATGCAGAAAGTGTCAGAGACTTAATGGAAGCCCTGTTATTGCCTATAGAGCTTGGAATAATTAAAGGGGTTTTCTTGCTACAAAGATCATATCTTTAACGATGGGGACAGTAAAAATAAGCACTTTTGCAATTGTTTTGCATTACCTAAATCATTCAGTATAGCAGCTATGAGCTAATCTGTGTGTCTAGAGCTATTTCTGCAGCAAGTGGTCAGGTCACACCCCTTTTCTGTGATTGGCTGCCTGATAATTCATTCAGCCCTGTTGGGACATACCACCTGGACAGGGCATGCCCCCTGTGCTGTGATTGGCTGCCTGCATCTCTTCCCTGTGAGCTGTGTAAAATGAAAGTGAAAATGGCTGCTGTCTGTGTCTTCAGTGTCTTTCACTGCACCCTGAGCTGTGTAATAATGGCTGCATGAGCTCTTCTATGCCCCTTTCCCCAGTGGTAGTTCTATGTGAAGGATCTGGGCAACTTCTGAGTCTCTAGATGCTATATTCACTCGACCCCCATATAACACAGCTTTATACACTCTGCTCTCCCCACCCATATAACACAGCCTTATACACAGAGAGGATGTCATAGCTCTGCAGACTTCCTGTAATGGTCAATTCTCATGCCTGGACAGCTGTCACCTCTCCGATGAAACAAATCTGCTCCCCAATGAAAGTGTTCTGGTTACAAGGAGCTTGTGGAGAGAGGTGACAGCTCTGCAGGCATGAGAACTGACTATTGCAGGAGGTCTACAGAGCTGTGATATCCTCTCCCTTCCACTGCTCACACAGAATGATAATGTCACCAGTGTTCAGTGAAGGAACTCACACCCACTGGGAGGAGAGACATGCTCCTGGATTTGAAGCTGTAAGAAAGAGAGAAAACTTAAGATACCCACGAAAGCCTGTAATGAGAAAATCCCTTTAAAGTCAGGACATGCACAAAATCTGACAACCCTGAAACAAGGAGAAATGCTTGAGCAGGTGAAGCGGAAAACAGACTGCAACAAAGCCGAGGGTTAAGGATCCTGTGAATGTACAAGCAGTGTCCATCATAGACAAAGTTACTCCAAATGTCCTTAATACCCTTCAATCCCAAGCTCAGAAGGCCAAAAAGGGGGAGTGGGAGGAGGGTTGGGAATTTAAGAGAGTACGAGTCCTGTTAGTAAAGTTAAAAATATGAGCTCTCGAGCTGAAAGTGTCAATAGGAAAGGTCTCCATTTGTGATAATGTAGAATCTCATGTTGGTGTAAGAGTTACTTGCTTAGTAATAGATAGCCATGATGCAAAATGAAGAGAGAAAATAAATCCCTTTTGGAGATGGTGATGAGCGTGGTGTATTTGGAAATGAAACTTTTATCAGGCCATTCAAGATAATGGTAGTGACTTTGAACATAGCTTTTAGAACACGGTTGGAGGATTATAAAAAGGAAAAGACCTGGTGTTCTCAGCAGCTTGTCACTGCAGACTAGTAGTAGTCAATAGAAGCCAGTAAACACACCCCTGAATTCAAAAATGAAACGGAGAAAACAGGACTGAGGTAAGATGAATTGATGTAGTGAGACAACCACTTTAAACACAGCAAATTTGGTGCAGAGGCATAGGTAGATGTCTGATGAGGATATTACAGATGATAATGCAAGGTGTGCTGCTCATAAAATAATATTTATGTATTAAATGTTTAGTGCTTACCGTAGGTAGATGTTACAGAAAACGAAAGAAGCAAATAGTTGTATCTTGCCGTGACTTGGGAGAATATAATATCTTTTCCGCAATCATAGGCAACCTCAGTCTGTTTGATGAAGTTAATATGTATAGGTGATCCCTTTTCTTTGAGGAATCCAGCATGGAGAGTAGGGAAAATAAAGCATGTAAATAGAAAGTCTAGCTGTGCAGGTAGCTAAGTCAGAAAAAAACCCAAAGAAATGGGAACAGATCTTACAATATTTGCTCAAAAGGGGGAATTGTGAAGGTAATATTTATCAATTTTATTTATCCATGTGATTTTATATACTTTTATAAGTTTCCTTTGTTCTCTCCAAGAACAGTGATGTATTTGGAATGTTAGTAGGCTTGGGGCCCCTGATTCCAGCCAGATAGGAAGTCTAATAATTATATCCATATGATGTTGAATGAATGGACTCAGTTAGAAAAGGTTGTAAATTATCTTAGAAGTAGTGTAGAACAAGGAACAAGTCATTGTCTATCCCAGTAGAAAAAAGTCAGAGGTGTTCTGTTCCTGTATTAGTGTGTTTCAAACCAGCGAATAGGAAATTAGCTGGTTATTTCCTGGTTTAAACTGATTGGCTAATGTATTCTTGCAGAATAAGGGGGGCTATGGGCTAGCAAATCACGAACTTGAGTGGAGTTGGTCAGACATTTTGGGTATATGCAATGCTGTATACTGGATATTGTCTCTTAATGCTTGCATTGAAATAAATCCTGGATATTTTTACCTTCAATCGATTTTTGATTTGTAAACCAGATCACATCTGAAACTCTTTATTAACGATAACATTTCCTTGTCTTGAGGCATTTCCACTGAAGTTGGATCAGCCTGAAATTTGATTTTTCACTTTGATTTTGTGCATATCATTCCAAATCCAGACTGCCATGGGATAGTAATTTTGATTTTCATTGATCAATTTTATTTTTATACTGTTCTGGATATATTCCACTATGTAATGAATAAAAAATTGTAACTGGAATATTTCATTCATTGAGATCTAGGTTGTGGGATTTTAGTGTTCCCTTTATTATTTTGAGCAGTGTATGTGTGTATCTATACAGTGGGGAAAAAAGTATTTAGTCAGCCACCAATTGTGCAAATTCTCCCAATTAAAAAGATGAGAGAGGCCTCTAATTGACATCATAGGTAGACATCAACTATGAGAGACAAAATGAAAAAACAAATCCCAAAAAACACATGGTCTGATTTGGAAATAATTTATTTGCAAATTATGGTGGAAAATAAGTATTTGGTCACTTACAAACAAGCACAATTCCTGGCTCTCACAGACCTGTAACTTCTTCTTTAAGAGGCTCCTCTGTCCTCCACTCATTATCTGTAGTAATGGCACCTGTTTGAATTTGTTATGAGTATAAAAGACACCTGTCCACAACCTCAAAGTCACACTCCAAACTCCACTATGGTAAAGACCAAAAGCTGTCAAAGGACATCAGAAACAAAATTGTAGCCCTGCACCAGGCTGGTAAGAGAGAATCTGCAATAAGCAAGCAACTTCGTGTGAAGAGTGAAATGGGAAGTAGCCTCAAAGGGGCTATCCTGTCCTTGTGGGGGTTCAAATTAAAAATAACAAAGGGTGCACCGAGAAAACACATCACAACATGCCTTGCTGCTATGAAAATGCTTTCTGACTTTATTCACAAAATGGTGGTTTTTTATACCTCTTTGCAAATTAGTAGATAAGGAGTATCACATGTAGCTGTCTGTGAGGGTCTATTGGCACGTTGTTATCTATAGACCACTCCTCACAGCTTCAGGAATCTCTAAACACAGGGTGTAACTTCTGACTAGGCGCCATCTTGGATTACACGACGATCTATACCAGGGGTCCTCAAACTTTTTAGACCGGGGGCCAGTTCACGGTCCCTCAGACCATCGGAGGGCCGGAATATAGTTTTTAAAAAAAGTTTTACTTTGTGGGTCGATACAATTACAGTGATACCCAATTTATTATTGAATTTAGGTCCCCCAGCAGGTCTGTAGGTAGAATTAGGGCCCCCCAGCCGGTGTAGGTAGAATTAGGCCCCCAGCAGGTCTGTAGGTAGATTTAGGGCCCCCAGCAGGTCTGTAGGTAGAATTAGGGCCCCCAGCAGGTCTGTAGGTAGAATTAGGGCCCCCAGCAGGTCTGTATGTAGATTTAGGGCCTCCAGCAGGTCTGTAGGTAGAATTAGGGCCCCCAGCAGGTCTGTAGGTAGATTTAGGGCCCCCAGCAGGTCTGTAGGTAGATTTAGGGCCCCCAGCAGGTCTGTAGGTAGATTTAGGGCCCCCAGCAGGTCTGGAGGTAGATTTAGGGCCCCCAGCAGGTCTTTAGGTAGAACTAGGGCCCCCAGCAGGTCTGTTGGTAGATTTAGGGCCCCCAGCAGGTCTTTAGGAAGATTTAGGGCCCCCAGCAGGTCTGTATGTAGATTTAGGGCCCCCAGCAGGTCTGTAGGTAGATTTAGGGCCCCCAGCAGGTGTAGGTAGAATTAGGGCCCCCAGCAGGTGTAGGTAGAATTAGGCCCCCAGCAGGTGTAGGTAGAATTAGGCCCCCCAGCAGACGTAGGTAGAATTAGGCCCCCCAGCAGACGTAGGTAGAATTAGGCCCCCCAGCAGGTATAGGTACATTTAGGCCCCCAGCAGACCTAGGTAGAATTAGGCCCCCAGCAGGCGTAGAGATAATTAAAAATAAAAAAGTGACATCACTCACTTACCTGGCTCCTCGCTGCTGTAGCTGCTCCTGGGCTTCTTCTTCGGGCGGTGTGACGTCACCAGGCCACGCCGCAGCATGATGACGCTGACGCCGCCCGTGCTGTGGACTCTGGTGAAGCGCATCCTTCCTGCGCCTCACCAGAGTACTCTGTAGAGCGGAGAGCCCCTGCTCTCCGCAGAAGCATCTATATGTGCGTCCGGCGGATGCACATACAGTTAGTCCCGGCGCCGCTGCCATCACCGATCGCTAAGGTCCTAAGTCGGTACCTTCGGTATTGACTTAGGACCCTAACGATCGGCATCGGCGGGGACGACTGTGGGTGGGGGACACTCTTCAGCGGACAGGACGTGCCTGAGGGCAGACACTTACAATATATGGGAGGTGCCTGTGAGGACAGAGAGCGGACATTCTGCGTATACATTGCACAGGGTCCGCCAGGGGCGTTGCTAGGGTCCCAAAACATCCGGGGCTCGGGCCCTTTGTGTTAAGTTTTGCTCAGTAGGGCGGGGTTCACACGGCATTTTTCACGCCCAAAGAACTGCGGCTTCTATCGGGGGGGACTGTCACTTCTCTCCTCCGGCGTACAATCCGATGGTATTGTACGCTGGAGAAGACGACATGGTAAATCATAGCTCTCATAGAGAGTGTATTAAAGCGCAAATACACCACAAAACGCACCCCGCAATTATGCCATGTGAACGTACCCTTTGTCTGGCTGCAGCAGCTAAAAACGTACGCAACCCTGACAAATAACGGGTATAAAAAATTATATTCAGATACAATTCATCATCAGGCTGTAGCTTACATGTGTAAAGGACAGAACAGGCAGGATTATGTTTAGTGACGCAAATAGGGCAATATTGTGGATATGTGTGTTTATACACATAAACACATATATACAGTACATACACATGTACACACATATGCATGCACACACATACATATATATACACATATACACAAATACATATATATATATATATATATATATATATATATATATATATATATATATATATATACACTCACCGGCCACTTCATTAGGTACACCTGTCCAACTGCTCGTTAACACTTAATTTCTAATCAGCCAATCACATGGCGGCAACTCAGTGCATTTAGGCACGTAGACATGGTCAAGACAATCTCCTGCAGTTCAAACCGAGCATCAGTATGGGGAAGAAAGGTGATTTGAGTGCCTTTGAACGTGGCATGGTTGTTGGTGCCAGAAGGGCTGGTCTGAGTATTTCAGAAACTGCTGATCTCCTGGGATTTTCACGCACAACCATCTCTAGGTTTACAGAGAATGGTCCGAAAAAGAAAAAACATCCAGTGAGCGGCAGTCCCGTGGGCGGGAAATGCCTTGTTGATGCCAGAGGTCAAAGGAGAATGGGCAGACTGGTTCGAGCTGATAGAAAGGCAACAGTGACTCAAATAGCCACCCGTTACAACCAAGGTAGGCAGAAGAGCATCTCTGAACGCACAGTACGGCGAACTTTGAGGCAGATGGGCTACAGCAGCAGAAGACCACACCGGGTGCCACTCCTTTCAGCTAAGAACAGGAAACTGAGGCTCCAATTTGCCCAAGCTCATCGAAATTGGACAGTAGAAGATTGGAAAAACGTTGCCTGGTCTGATGAGTCTCGATTTCTGCTGCGACATTCGGATGGTAGGGTCAGAATTTGGCGTCAACAACATGAAAGCATGGATCCATCCTGCCTTGTATCAACGGTTCAGGCTGGTGGTGGTGGTGTCATGGTGTGGGGAATATTTTCTTGGCACTCTTTGGGCCCCTTGGTACCAATTGAGCATCGTTGCAACACCTTGTTGAATCTATGCCACGAAGAATTGAGGCAGTTCTGAAGGCAAAAGGGGGTCCAACCCGGTACTAGCATGGTGTACCTAATAAAGTGGCCGGTGAGGGTATATATTTATATACACACACACACACATGCATACACACACACATATATATATATATATATATATATATATATATATATATATACTTCAAAGAAAGTCCACGGCACTCGAGGATAATGGATGAAAAAGGTGTTTTATTCCTCCATGCCAATAAAGTGCGACGTTTCAACCCCCTCTCGGGGCCTTTGTCAAGCAATGTTACAAGTGAAAAGCTCATATATTTATATAACATACAATTGATACAATAATGTCAATTAATAATAATAAATTACAGTGAATAACCATTAGTGATCAAGTGCTTTGTACAATAGAATAAAGACCACATCCACCAAAGTACATGTAACTCTTCAAAAATTACAATCATACATATCACCATTAGAAAGTACATAAAAAACACATAACAAGGGGAATTAGGGGGCGGAGAAAACAATCAAGAAAACTTACATGACAATATAGTATACACGCCATAGAAGCGAGATCGCGGCGTTCACGCCAATACACTGCGCATGACCGGAACTAGTTACCGGATGCTAAGCATGCATCCATAGCAACGCGGCTACACAAAGATTCAATGCCTAGAGACGCTTCAAACAACACAGAGCGCATGCGCGTCTCAAGCGCAGCGCCTGTGAAACAAGAGCGCTCAACGGGATATGGCAAATAAGAATGGAATTGCAGATTATAGGGAGAGGGTAGCGGCGCATCTTATCCTTCAAAAAAAGATAGAGCGCCGTAACCACAACCCAGTCCAAAGGGTCCAAAAGGTATCAACCAAAGAGACCCATTGGTCATGGGAAACTACTCCCTAATGATATTATACATGGTGTTCTCCAACACCTTCATTCAAGAAATATACAAGTAACCACGTCAATGAGCTGTTATAGTACAGATATAAGAAAGCGAAACTGTAAATATTTATATCTCCCGCCTCCACAATTCCCCATCCATTGGATCTAAAAAAATATAATAAAAGAAAATTAGATCAAAACAAAAAAAAAATAACGACATACAATGCAGCAGTGATCGTATTTACTCATTTTATTAGAAAAGCAAAATCAACGTTAAGCCCAAATGGGTTTTAATGTATTAAGCTTAAAATCCATGCATTCGCGTTTCTTTAGAGACTAACACGATACTCCCTCTTACAGGCTGGGTATATGATCAAATAACCATAATTTTTAGATCTCTCTCAAGTGGCCTGAATCCGTAAAAAGCTTAGAAGACCGAATATCCAGCCTCTTTCTTCCTAATAGAATGTCTATGATTTTTTTATCTAGTACGTAAAATCAATCTGTTCTCCACATAAAGTAATGACAGGGGCACCACAATACATAGATTACCAAATTCCGAGTAAAAAAGACAAAAAGAATTTTATCTGAAATTCTTCAGAGGTCATGGATTTTTTAAAACGGAACCTTCTGCATGAAGGAAAGTTGACAAAATTTAAAGACATGAAAAACGCCCTTTCTAGGATTCCCTGTCAAAGGTTGTTGAACAAATTTTTTTTAAAGGGACCATAGATTTAACCAATTTGTCCTTAAATTTTGAGTCTACGGTAAGAAAAAAGGGGAACTTAAATTCCAATATTCAGGAAAATATGTTTCAAAATAGACCAATGTTTTCTAAAGATCCATTAATAGCTGACTAGCCTCATTATAGGTTGACCAAAAATACCGGTTCCCCGTTTATTTTTCTCGTTTCTTACCCGATTTGAGGTCTGGGTCCTATAAGTGCACGAACATGTTTAAAGCTTGTGAATTTAACAATGTATTGGGATATCCCGTCAACTAAATTTTTAAACCCAATCCATAAGTGAAAGTCTCAAAATTACATTCATAATCCACAATTCTCCTGACCCCAGCATTCTGGCTGAAGGGAAGGATCGAACCATAGTTTAGGATGAAAGCTCTATAGTGTAAGAATGTATTTTACCGCTGTTTAGGTATATAACAAGACAAAGGCCTTTATCAACAAAATTTCACAGTAGTGTCCAAAAGAACGTATCAAAGTCATTAGAAATACCAAAGTTGAACTAAATCCTCATCTAAAAGAATTAGATATGTAAGGGAATGAATCATCCTCAGAGAAACCTGTCCAATTGGGGAAAAAACGTCCCCTTTTCTATTTCCCGGCCCAAAAAAAAAATTTAACTTCCGAAAATGGTGGGATACTAGAAAACGCTCTCCAAAGGAAAAAATGTTGGCGTACATAGGGGCCTTGGTCCCATTAGCCGACCCATAAGCTGTAAATAAAATTTTTCTTGAACATAAAATATTATTGTAAGAACTAAATTCAAAAAGTCAAATGAAACCACGTTCAGAATTCCAAAAAAACTTAGCTAAACGTAACGATTTTTTCCACAGATTTCAATCCATTGTAGTTTGAATAGAATATATAAGCTACAATATCAAATGATACTAGAAAGGGCACCATCAGGAATAAATAATCCTTAATCTTAATAAAAATTCAGTGTATCCTGTATGTGTGATTTAGCTTGTATGGCAAAATGTCCAGATTCGTCAAAAAAATAGAAAATTATTCAATAAGGAGCCCCTACCTGACACTATTGGGGCGCCTGGGGGAAATTATCTTGGTCTATTCTTGGAGTACGGATGCTACGTATATACGACGTGATAACAGAAAAAAGGATGGTTCATCTCGAGTGTTCAATGGGGATGATAATTCTGTTTTTTTACATCACAGTTTACCAGCCCACAGTACAAGAAGCCAACCAGAAGAGGAGGGCGTCGAAGGCACAGAATCCGGAAAAAACAGATTACAAAGAGCCAACAAAATAACAATGCAGAAATTTCTACAAAAAAAGAAGTAGATGTTTCCTCAGTGGTAAATATTTCTTCTTATTCATTGACTGATGCACAGTTAAAGTTATTATCAAAAGGTTTATCTTTTTGTCTTAATCTAGATATTGATTGGTTTAAATTAGAACTTGACCTTCATTATTTTTTTCGGCAGCTTAAGCTAAAGGTGTGGTATAAGGATCATCGTGATTGTGCTGTAATACCAGAAAATACATCTAGTTTCTGCTTTAAGTCTTTAGATTTACCTTCTAATAGTGAATTTACACCTAATGTTAATTCTCATGCATTAGACAATTTTATGTCTTTGGTTAAACAGGATATTTACAAGATATGTTCAATTGATAAACATGAGTTTTCTAATCCTAATATTACATCTATGGAAGTTAATGGTCTGCAGGATTTAATGTCAAATTCACAAATTACTATAAAACCCGCCGACAAAGGCGGAGCTATAGTTATAATGGATACTGTAAACTATATTAGGGAGGCCAATAGACAACTTGGAGACACTAAAATTTATCTAGAATTATCACATGACCCTAAATGGGATTTTGAAAAAAGGATTGTGGCTATTTTAGATAAGGCTTTATTGGAAGGTCTGATTGATACGGAGTTGAAAGATTTTCTTACGGTTAAAACCCCGGTCACTCCTGTACTATATTTGTTACCAAAAGTCCATAAGTGCCTGGATAATCCTCCAGGACGCCCAATAGTGTCAGGTAGGGGCTCCTTATTGAATAATATTTCTATTTTTCTTGACAGAATCCTGAGACCATTTGCCATACAAGCTAAATCACACATACAGGATACCACTGAATTTTTATTTAAGATTAAGGATTTATGTATTCCTGATGGTGCAATTCTAATATCATTTGATATTGTTAGCTTATATACTTCTATCAAACATACAAGTGGATTGAAATCTGTGGAACAATCGTTACGTTTAGCTAAGTTTTCTGATTCTGAACGTGGTTTCATTTTGACTTTATTGAATTTAGTTCTTACAAGTAATTATTTTATGTTTCAAGAAAAATTTTATTTACAGCTTATGGTACGGGTATGGGTAAACCCAAAGTGCCCCTACGTACGCCAATATTTTTGTTTCATCCTTTGAGGAGCATTTTGTCTATGTATCCCACCATTTTCCGAAGGTTCTGAAATGGTGGCGGTACATAGATGACGTTTTCCTCATTTGGACAGGTTCTCTTGAGGAGCTGATTTCATTCCATACATATCTGAATTCTATAGATGAGGATTTACAGTTCACTTTGGTATATTCTAATGACTCGATACAGTTCCTAGACACTACTGTGAAGATTGTTGATAATGGCCTTTCGTCTATGTTATATACTAAACAGACGGATAAAAATACATTACTACACTAAAACGACTTTCAAACCTAAATCTATGGTTCGATCCTTACCCTAAAAGCCAGATGCTGAGGGTCAGAGAATTGTGGGTGATGAATGGAATTTTTTAGACTTCACTTATGGGTATGGTTGAAAATTTAGTGAAGGGGAAATCCCCAAAACATTGTTATATTCACAAGCTAATCGTGTCCGTGCATTGGATAGGTCCCAGACCCTCAAATTGGGTAAGAAACGAGAAAATAAACGAACGGTATTTGTGTCAACCTATAATGAGGCTAGTCAGCCTATTAATAAGATCTTTAGAAAACATTGGTCTATTTTGAAACATAGTTTTCCTGATATATTGGAATTTCAAGTTCCCCCTCTTTTTTCTTACCGTAGACCTCCAAATTTGAGGGACAAATTGGTTAACTCTAGGTCCCTTTAAAAAAAATCTTTTTCAACAATCCTTGACAGGCAATCCTAGAAAGGGCAGTTTTCCATGTCTTAATTGTGTCAACTGTTCCTTCATGCAGAAGGGTTCCGTTTTTAAACATCCATGGACCTCTGAAGAATTTCAGATAAAATTATTTTTGTCTTGTTACTCGGAATGGGTAATCTATGTATTGTGGTGCCCATGTCATCTACTTTATGTGGGAGAAACCAGATGTGATCTACGTACTAGATTTAAAAAATCATAGACATTCTATTAGGGAAAAAGAGGCTGGATCTTCCGGTCTCTAAGCATTTTTTACGGATTCAGGCCACTCTGAGGAGATCTAAAATTTATGGTTATAGATCATATACCCCAGCCGTAAGAGGGGTGATCGTGTTAGTCTTCTAAAGAAACGTGAACTGCAGTGGATTTTTAAGCTTAATACATTAAAACCTAATGGACTTAACGTTGATTTTGCAATTTCTAATAATATGAGATAAATACGATCAGCTGCTGCAACATTGTATGTTGTTATTTTGTTTTTTGTTTTTGTATCTAATTTTTCTTTTATTATTATTTTTTAGATCCAATGGATGGGGAATTGTGGAGGCGGAGAATATGAAATATTATACAGTTTCGCTTTACTTATATCTGTACTATACAGCTCATGACCGTGGTTACCTTTATATATTTCTTGAATGAAGGTGTTGGAGAACACCATGTATAATTTTATTAGGGAGTAGTTTCCCATGACCAATGGGTCTCTTTGGTTGATACCTTTTGGACCCTTTGGACTGGGTTGTGGTTACGGCGCTCTATCTTTCTTTGAAGGATAAGATGCGCCGCTACCCTCTCCCTATAATCTGCAATTCCATTCTTATTTGCCATATCTCGTTGAGCGCTCTTGTTTCACAGGCGCTGCGCTTGAGACGCGCATGCGCTCTGTGTTGTTTGAAGCGTCTCTAGGCATTGAATCTTTGTGTAGCCGCGTTGCTATGGATGCATGTTCAGCATCCGGTAACTAGTTCCGGTCATGCGCAGTGTATTGGTGTGAACGCCGCGATCTCGCTTCTATGGCGTGTATACTATATTGTCATGTAAGTTTTCTTGATTGTTTTCTCCGCCCCCTAATTCCCCTTGTTATGTGTTTTTTATGTACTTTCTAATGGTGATATGTATGATTGTAATTTTTGAAGAGTTACATGTACTTTGGTGGATGTGGTCTTTATTCTATTGTACAAAGCACTTGATCACTAATGGTTAGTCACTGTAATTTATTATTATTAATTGATATTATTGTATCAATTGTATGTTATATAAATATATGAGCTTTTCACTTGTAACATTGCTTGACAAAGGCCCCGAGAGGGGGTTGAAACGTCACAATTTATTGGCAGGGAGGAATAAAACACCTTTTTCATCCATTATCTTCGTGTGCCGGGGGCTTTCGTTGAAGTGTTATGGAGGACCCCCTTGGATCTGGGGTGATACTGCTGGCACCATCTACTTTCATTACGGGGGAGTGCTTCCTGTTTTCGTGGAATATATATATATATACACACAAACACACATGCATACACACATATATATTTATATATATATATATACACACACACACACATGCATACATATATACACACATGCATACATATATATACACACACATGCATACATATATATACACACACAAGCATACATAAATATACACACATGCATATATATATATATATATATATACACACACATGCATACATATATACACACATGCATACATATATACACACATGCATACACACAAACATATATACACACATGCATACACACAAACATATATACACACATGCATACACACAAACATATATACACACATGCATACACAAATACACATATATACACACACATGCATACAATACATATATACATACACACATACACATATGTGTATACACACGCATATATATATTAAGTACAATTCATATTTATGAAGATTATGTGGTGTTCCCCTTATTATACTATTTAGTACTGGTCTCTACAGTGAGGCTACTCACTCACTTGAGACCTCCCTGGGCACCTGTGGATGATGCTGCTGCTGTTGTCTCCAAGGCTGAGTTGTTGTATAGTCCAGGACCCTGGAGCCACACAGCAGGGGGCGGAGCTCCTCACTCACTGCTTCCTGGCTGCCAGGTTCTCGCTCTCAGCGCGGCTGCAGCACAGGAAGTCCTGACAGTCAGGAGCTTCGGGGAGTGACAGGCGTCCCCTCCTCCCTGTTAAGTGCCCGGCAGCTGGTGCAGTCGCTCTCCCTCCCCCTCCCTGCACTGAGGAACGGCCGTGAGCTGTACATGTGTTTAGAGGACTCACATACAGCTCAATAGATTGTCGGCGCTACAGGCACATAGCAGCTGCCTACAACCCGACGGGCTGACACTCGGGGCACAAGCAGGATTGTTCGGGACTTGTACCCCGAATAAACTAGCCTAGCGATGCCCCTGGTGTCCGCCCTCTGCCACTCACAGGCACCTCCCATATATTGTAAGTGTCCGCCCTCAGGTACCTCCCTTGCGCTGCAGAGTGTCCGCCCCCCCGAAGCTGGCCCCTGCTGTCGCCTGGCTCGCAGTGGTTTTCATATTACCTGTTACCGCCCATGGCACCTCCCATCATGTGGGAGGTGCTGTGGCCGGTGACAAGTGATGTGAGGCAGTGCGACAGCAGGGGCCAGAGTGCACAGTAACTCAGAGGACTGCGGCTCTGCTGCTGCCACCGCCGTGCCGCAGGTGGCAGCGGCGGGCCGGATAAAAATCCTCGGCGGGCCGCATGCGGCCCGCGGGCCGTAGTTTGAGGACCCCTGATCTATACAAACTACTACAGACTGCCATTTTGTTTAACACATTAATAACAAAAGGTATACATACAGCTTTTACATGCTGTACTATATATGTATGTGCCTATTATGTATATATATATATATATATGTATATGTGAGGCATATAATAACTAATACATTAAAATAGAGAAACAAAGGATCACACATATATAACCTTTGTTCCCATCCACAACAGGAGCAATAATTGGAAAATGGAAGACATACAAGACCACTGATAATCTCCCTCGATCTGGGGCTCCATGCAAGATCTCACCCTGTGGGGTCAAAATGATCACAAGAACGGTGGGAGCAAACATCCCAGAACCACACGGGCAGACCTAGTGAATGACCTGCAGAGAGCTGGGACCAATGTAACAATGGCTACCATCAGTAACACACACCGCCACCAGGGACTCAGATCCTGCAATGCCAGACGTGTCCTCCTGCTTAAGCCAATACATGTCCGGGCCCATCTGAAGTTTGCTAGAGAGAATTTGGATGATCCAGAAGAGTATTGGGAGAATTTCATATGGTCAGATTAAACCAAAGTAGAACTGTTTGGTAGAAACACAACTCATCGTGTTTTGAGGAGAGAGAATGCTGAGTTGTATCCAAAGAACACCATACCTACTGTGAAGCATGGTGGTGGCAACCTCATGCTTTGGGGCTATTTCTCTGCAAAACAACCAGGACGACTGATCCGTGTACATGAAAGAATGAATGGGGCCATGTATCGTGAGATTTTGAGTGCAAACCTCCTTCCATCATCGTGGCATTGAAGATGAAACGTGTCTGGGTCTTTCAGCATAAATACAGATAGCTTACGGCCAATAAGCCTTGTAGGTCATAAGCTTCACCTGGCCTATGGCTACTGGACGTCAAGAGAGCATCCTGATGCAGGCATCATTATGATGTCACATCACATTTACTGTCCCCAGGATTCACCCAATGAAGCAGGCCCGCCATTCGTTGTGTGAACAGTAAGAAGGGAGTCGGTTTAATTTTTTTTATTTTTATACTAAAGGGGAGAGATGGGGAGAGTGACCTGCCTGTCGACTTGCCTAGAGCCTATTTACCTGGACCCAACCTACCTAACAAGGCTTACCTACCTACCTGGGGCCTACCTGTCTGGGGAATATATACCTACTTACTTGGGTAGTACCTATCTACTGGGGTCTCCATACCCACCTATCTGGGGACTTCCCATCTACCTGGGACATTTTCTACCTACTTACCTGGGGCCTTGCCTATCTAACTACATGGGGCCTTGTCTTTCTGCCTGCCTACCTACCGGGGCTTACCTGCCTGCATACCCATCTCGGGCCCTGCCTGCCTATCTGCCTACCTACCTGGGGCCTTACCTGTTTACCTACCTGAAGTCTATCCATCTGTGGAATTTCTACCTACTTACCTGCCTGGAGCCCCCATAATCTCCTACCTGGGATATTCATACCTACCTATATGGGTTTTTCCTAGTTACCTACATGGGGCCTTGTCTGTCTGCCTGCCTATGTGCTGGTGGACTTGACCTCCTACCTACCTGGGACCTTGCCTGCCTTCCTACCTGGGGCCTTGTTAACCTACCAACCTATCTGAAACCTTGTCTATCTTTCTCTCTCTCTCTGGGGCTTTACCTACTGGTGGCCATACCTTCTTACACTACTACTATCTACCTAATTGGCAGCCTATATACCTAGGTATCAAATTAAGAGGGGGGGGGGGCTATCTACCCAATACCATGGTTTGGTTAGCAAATTTGGGGGCGGTCATCTGCTTTGTTTGGCTATAAGAACCTAAAAGAGGTCTACCTATCTGCGGGGCCATTTTTAGTATTCATGCACTTCAGATAGCTGTTAGCCATATCCTGGTTAGTGTTTCTGTACTTCTACTGGTTTCCGCTTTAAACTACGTTAGACTGGTCAGACTACGTCGGACCACTGTTGGGTCCATTTCTTTAAAAAAATGGTCAAAGAGGAATGTTGTCAGAAAGTATTTATTTAACCGCTTACCGCCGGAGCAAGTTTTGACCTTCCAGACAAAGCCCCATTTTTAAAATTACTTTATGTAAGAATAACTTTTTCATGCTTTTACCTATCCATGTAATTCAGACACTGTTTTCTCGTGACATATTGTGCTTTAAGTTAGAAAGAAATTTTGGTCCAAACAATACTCAAAATATTGTGAAATTTTTCCAAAATTTGCCATTTTCAAATTTCAAAATTTTCTCCATCTAAGACAGACAGTAATACCATACAAAATAGTTTATAAATATCATCTACCATATGTCGTCTATATATTGGCAGATAGGAGGCTTACAAATATTACAATATTTAAAATTTTCAACAAAATTACAAACACAGATTTTTTTAGTGTCCACTTTAGTTCACATGTAGAATTCAGGGATATTGTATGTTAAATACCCCACCTTTTAGGTGTTTTACAGGAATTAAAGAGACGTGGTGGTAAAAATTAAAAATGTAATTTTTTTTACCAATTTTCACTTTTAAACTATTATTTCAAGGAATTTAGTTTATGTTAACAGAAAAACACAACTCAATATAAGTTGCGCAAAAGTGAAAAATTAGATTTCTCATTTTCCTGCCAAGTTTCCCCATTCTAGGGACACCCCACATATCACCCTAGGAATTGTGTGGCCCCTGCTACACGCCATGGAGAAGACATAGCAATAATGCGCTTGGCACGCCTATTTTGCTGAATTACAAAGCAAATGCTGTTCAATTGCACATGCTGTGATGTGAACTAAGATTATAAAACAACCAAAAGTGACCCCATTTTAGAAAGTACACTCCTCAAGGAACATCTTAAGGGATGTAATTAAAATTTTGACCCTACAGGTGTTTCATAAAATTAATTCCCAGACATTGTTGTGCATTACAAAGGCGAAAAATGCAAACTGACATTTTTCTGGCGCGCCATGTTACCGCACAATAAAACCTATGAAAGATTTGGTGCTTCAGGGAACGGTGTAAATAAAAAAAATATAAAAGAATGCTACAACTAGTTATCCATAGACGTGTGGTACAGTTTGAAGCATTCTTTTATGCTAGGTCAACTATCCACGATGATGCAGCAACTCGTCGCCGCCCAACGGCAACCTTCTTCCATAGTTGCTTCCACTCCGGCAGTTCCGTTGGGTCCCAAGCTCCGTTTGTCACTGCCAGCCAAGTTCGACGGAGATCCTAAGCTCTGCAGGGGGTTCCTCACCCAGTGCACTATGCACATCGAGTTAATGACGGACCAATTCCTGTCCGAACGTTCAAGGGTTGCGTTCGTGATTAGCCTACTCTCCGGTAAGGCCCTGGCATGGGCTACCCCTCTCTGGGACAGGAGTGATCCAGTGACGGCGGAACTACAGGCCTTCCTTAAAGAATTCCACAGTGTGTTCAAGGAACCTGCGCGAGCATCCTCCGCTGAAACCGCACTCCTAAACTTGCACCAGGGGGATTCTTCGGTGGGAGCCTACGCGGTGCAGTTCCGCACCTTAGCCTCTGACCTGTCCGGGAATGAGGTCGCCCTATGTGCCACCTTTAAGAAAGGCCTCTCTGGTAGGGTTAAGGATGCGTTGGCTTCCCTCAGCGAGTTAATCCGGCTGGCCACCCGCATTGATGTGCGTTATGCTGAAAGGCAATAGGAGCTTCGGCAAGAACGTGAGACAGCCCGACCATGTAGGTTCCCTCACCTGGCCCCAGTGTTCCAGAGGTCTATGCAATCATCACCCATACCCAGTGAGGAGCCTATGCAGGTCAATCGGGTGCAACTTTCTGATCAAGAATTGGCCCGACGACGATCGGAGAATCTGTGCCTCTACTGTGGCAGCTCAGGGCATTTCCGGAGGAATTGTCCTCAATGATTCAAGCGTCCGGGAAACGGCCGCACCTAGGTTCCGTGGGATCGGCGGCCGTAGGTGCACGTTTCTGCTCTCCACGTCTCACGACGCCGGTCCAAGTCGTTCCAGGTCCCAGCCTTTCTGGATTCGGGCTCAGCCAGGCACTTTATTCACCAGTCCTTCGTGTTGTAATACCACCTGGTGGTCCGTCTGGAAAAGTCCTTGGTCATCTCTTCGGTCAGCGGAGAACTTTTAAGTGATACTGTACAGTTTGTCACCCTGCCGTTGACTCTCCGTGTAGGAGTCCTGCATAAGGAGAAGATCACTTTCTTCATGTTGCCCCGCTGCTCTTCAACAGTTCTCCTAGGCCTTCCGTGGCTGCGGCTCCACTCCCCTACTCTGGATTGGATGTCTGGAGAGGTAACCCGCTGGGGACCTAGCTGCTTGTGTCGTTGTTTGGTGGCACCTCGCCCGGTGCCTCCCAGCTCTCATTCGATGCCCTGCGAACCGCTGCCCGGCCTACCGGCTGAATATAAGGAGTTCGCTGAAAGCGGCATGGAAAAAAGGGCCGAGACCCGTCCTCCTCATCGGCCATACGACTGTCCGATTGACCTACTGCCCGATACCAGTCCTCCCCAGGGCAGAGTCTACCCTTTGTCCGTTCCCGAGACCCAAGCCATGTTGGAGTACGTCCGTGAAAACCTCCAGAAGGGGTTTATTTGTAAATCCTCCTCTCCCGCGGGTGCAGGATTTTTCTTCGTAGAAAAGGACGGTTCCTTACGACCCTGCATCGACTACCGGGGTCTTAATAAGATCACGGTAAAGAATCGTTACCCGTTACCCCTGATCACAGAACTCTTCGATCGCCTGCAGGGGGCAAAGATCTTTTCCAAGTTGGATCTGAGGGGGGCCTACAATCTGGTCCGTATCCGAAAAGTAGATGAATGGAAAATGGCTTTTAACACAAGGGATGGACACTTTGAATACCTGGTCATGCCCTTTGATCTGTGCAATGCCCCAGCCATCTTCCAGGAGTTCATTAATTATATTTTCAGAGATCTCCTTTACTCCTGTGTCGTGGTTTACCTGGACGACATCTTAGTATACTCGCCCAACCTGGAGACTCACCAAGTTCATGTCCGCCAAGTGTTGAGACGCCTTCGAGCCAATCACCTGTACGCCAAGCTGGGGAAATGCCTCTTTCACCAGTCGAGTCTACCATTTCTGGGCTACGTTATCTCTGACAAAGGCTTACGGATGGACCCAGCGAAACGGTCTGCTGTCTTGCAATGGCCACGCCCAGTTGGCCTCCGGGCCATACAACGTTT
Organism: Phyllomedusa bahiana; assembly: GCA_025379985.1. NCBI lineage: Eukaryota > Metazoa > Chordata > Amphibia > Anura > Hylidae > Phyllomedusa > Phyllomedusa bahiana. Next base: position 65,578 of record JAODAL010015856.1, read on the forward strand.
TTTGGGCTTCTGTGACTACTATTGGCAGTTCATCCCACACTTCTCCACATTAGTGGCCCCTATCGTGGCCCTCACCAAGAAAAACTCCAACCCCAGGAGTTGGTCACCCGACGCTGAGGGAGCATTCTCGAAGTTGAAAAACGCCTTTGCCTCTGCATCTATCCTGGCACGACTGGACCCCGTGAAGCCTTTTTCGCTAGAGGTGGACGCCTCTTCTGTTGGGGTCGGAGCAGTCCTCACGCAAAAGGGGCCTACGAACAAAAAGGTCTCTTGTGGGTTCTACTCCAAGACGTTCTCGCCAGCGGAGAGGAATTATACTATCGGGGATCGGGAGCTACTGGCCATTAAACTGGCGTTAGAAGAGTGGCGGTATCTGCTTGAAGGTGGCAGGCATCCCATCTGTATCTATTCGGACCATAAAAACCTTCAATATCTCCAGTCTGCCCAACGACTTAATCCTCGCCAGGCCAGGTGGTTTCTATTCTTTTCCCGATTTAATTTCCAGATCCGCGGAAAAGAATGTCAAGGCTAATGCCCTTTTGCGTGCGGCTGATGTAATCGGCGACGAAGTGGCCCCAGTACACATTTTACCCCCTGATCACCTTGTCTCCGCAGCTCCTATTGACCTCCGTAATGTTCCGCCAGGAAGAACATACGTGGGTCCCACGCTCCGGAAAAAAAGTCTTGAAGTGGGGACATTGTTCTTTGATGGCCGGACATCCATGTGCCCGTAAAACTTGCCTTCTTAACTCCCGGTTCTACTGGTGGCCGGACCTCGCCAGGGATGTCAGGGAGTTCGTTAAGTCCTGTATCACCTGTGCCCACAATAAGACGCCTCGTCACAAACCGGCGGGACTTCTTCATCCCCTGCCCATCCCTACCAGTCCATAGTCACACGTAGCCATGGACTTCATAACCGAACCCCCCCCCCCCGCTTCTGGTTACACCGTCATCTGGGTGGTGACGGATCAGTTTTCGAAGATGGCGCATTTTGTCCCGCTGCCAGGCCTAACCACTGCCCCACGCCTGGCTAACCTATTTTTTCACCACATTTTTTCGTTTACACGGGTTGCCCCTGCAAATCGTCTCGGATCGGGGGGTCCAATTCGTTTCTAAATTCTGGCGGGCCCTTTGTTCCCAACTTCAGGTCAAACTCGACTTCTCCTCGGCTTACCACCCCCAGACGAATGGTCAGGTAGAGAGGGTCAACCAGGTCCTGGGAAATTATTTGCGCCACTTCATCTCGGCTCGTCAGGATGACTGGTCTGACTTGCTGTCATGGGCAGAATTCTCATACAATTCTCTAGATTCTGAGTCCGCGGGTGCCTCTCCTTTCTACATTGTGTACGGTAGGCACCCCTGCCCACGTCTCCCGTTAGCATCCCTGTCTGAGGTTCCAGCAGCAAAAAAGTTGGTTCAAGATATCAAGGTCATTTGGGCCCTAATTCGCCAGTCGCTGCTTCAAGCTTCGGCACGCATGAAGACTCAGGCAGATAAGCGAAGGAGTTTTTCCCCGGGTGATAAGGTGTGGTTATCGGCCAAATATGTCCGCCTTAAAATGCCGAGTTATAGAGTGGGGCCCCGTTACGTGGGTCCATTCGAAGTGCTTAAACGCATAATCCCGGTGGCCTACAAACTCCGGCTCCCGCCTTACATGCGCATCCCAAACTCCTTTCATGTTTCCCTTCTTAAACCTCTGGTTCTGAACCATTTTTCTCGTAAGGCAGTCCCTCCTTCTCCTGTAACGGATGCCACTAACGTTTTTTGGGTGAAAGAGATCCTTGATATGAGGGTCTCTAAAGGGAAACAGTATTTTCTCATCGATTGGACTGGGTTTGGGCCCAAGGAAAGGTCATGGGAGTCGGAGGATAATATTCTGGGTCAGAGGTTAGTACAGAAGTTCCTCCAGGCTAGAAAGAAGGGGAGACCTAAGGGGGGGTGTACCGTCACGCATGGCGCCGCAGGCTGTGGTCGCGTCCGTCCGACCACTCCTCTCACGGTGCCGGGGGGCGAGTGGCGCCACTCACCCGTCCACATTCCTGGCTCCCTGCGTCCTTGTGTCGGCCGGTGCATGCGTCCCCGCTCTCTAGGCTTCTGCAAATTTAAAGGGCCGGTGCGCCGGTAATTGGCTGTACCGGCCACTGACCATATTTAGGGTCTCCTCCTCCGGCAGCTCTCCGCCGGATCTTTAGTGCTCATTGCCTACTGAGAAAGCGTTCCTGAAGCCTCGTTCTGATTACCGTGTACCGTACTATTTGCCTCCGTCCCTCGACCACGAATCTTGCCACCTGCCCTGACCTTCCTGCCTGCCACGACCACGAACCATTGCCGCCTGCCCTGACCTACCTGCCTGTACCCGACTACAAGCCTACCTTCTGATTTTGTACCACGCTAAACCTAGGCTGCCTCCGCAAGCAAGTCACGCCAGGGGTAGCGACCAGGTAGACTCCTGCCGCAGCAAGTCCATCCCGCTTTGTGGCGGGCTCTGGTGAAAACCGGGACCTACTTAGATTCCGCTCCCTAGCGTGGCTCAAGCCATCGCTTGCGGTGGTCCAGAGGATCCACCACCTCCAACCGTGACACCACGTCAATCTAAATCAAGCCTTGAAAGGACTGTGAAAGTCTCACGGTTGTAAGGGAGCATAGGGGTTCCCCCAAGCATAGATCTACCACCCGTCCATATCTCCGAGTCTCTACCAGAGGCCAAGGGACAAGAAGTTATAGAATTCCTACAAAGAAACCGACAGGTGTTCTCGGAAATTCCAGGCCGTACCAGGGTCATTAAACCTGACATCATTACAGAGCCCGGTCAGAAGGTATGATTAAGACCATATAGGGTCCCCAAAGCCCAGAGACAAGCGATTGCAGAAAAACTTAAAAAGATGCTAGCCCTAGGGGTAATAGAAAAGTAGGTGGTCGAGACCCATAGTGCTCATTTCCAAACCAGATGGCAGGTCAGAGCCTTTTTAGGGATTGCAGGGTACTACAGGAGGTTCATGCCAGTCTTTGACTTCATAGCCGCCACTCTAACTGACCTCACAAAAGGGACAAAGTCCGCTATGGTAAAGTGGAACCAGGAGGCTGAACAAGCCATTCAAAAATTAAAGGAGGTGCTACGTGAGAGACCAGTACTAATTTACTGAGGAAAATAACCTTCCTGTTGATGAGCAGAGGGATGAGGTAAACTCTTCTTTAAAGGTTTCTCGTCTAACACAGGAAGAAGTGCAGCTCCGCCTTAATAAAGTTAAAATAGACAAATCACCAGGTCCTGATGGTATACACCCCTATGTCCTAAGAGAATTAAGTAATGTCATAGATAGGCAACTACTCTTAATATTTATGGACTGTATAATAACGGGGTATGTCCCAAAGGATTGGTGCATGGCAAATGTGTTTCCAATATTCATAAAGGGGTTAAAAAGTGATCCTGGAAACTAAAGACCGGTAAGATTTTTCTAAATCATTTGATATGGTGCCACATAAAAAGTTGGTAAGTAAAATGAGAATGTTTGGACTGGGAGAAATGTTTGCAAGTGGGTATGTAACTGGCTCAGTGATAGAAAACAAAGGCTGGTGATTAATGGTACATACTCAGACTGGATCCCTGTTACAAGTGGGGTACCACAGGGGTCAGTATTGGGCCGTAGTCTCTTTATTATATTCATTAAACAATCTTACACATGGATTGCACAGTAGAATATCGATCTTTGCAGATGACACTAAGCTCTGTAAAGTAATCAACACAATAGAGGACAATGTGTTATTACAAAGGGATCTGGATAAGTTTTAGGCCTGGGCAGAGAAATGGCTGATGAGGTTTAACACAGATAAATGCAAGGTTATGCACATGGGAAGGAAAAATGTATTCCATAATTACTTGTTAAATGGGAAAACGCTGGGAAAAAGTGACATAGAGAATTACTTGGGAATCCTAGTGGACAGTAAACTTAACTGTAGCAGAAAGTGTCAGGCAGCAGCTGTCAAGGCAAACAGGATCATGGGTTGTATTAAAAGGGGCATAGATGTACATGATGGGAACATTATTCTCCCATTATACAAGTCACTGGTTAGACCACACATGGAATATTGTGTACAGTTTTGGGCACCAGTGCACAGAAAAGACATTGTAGAGCTTGATCAGCTACAAAGGCGGGCAACAAAAATAATAAAAGAACTGGGTGGAATGCAATAACCAGAAAGATTAGCAAGATTAGGGTTATTTAGTTTAGAGAAAAGACGGCTTCGGGGGGACATAATAAATATGTTTAAATATATTAAAGGTCAATATAGATATATCTCCAAGGATCTATTTATACCCAGGACTACATCGAGAACAAGGGAGCATTCTCTACGCCTAGAGGAAAGAATGTTTCTGCATAAACATAGAAAGGGCTTCTTTACTGTAAGAGCAGTGAGACTGTGGAACTTTCTGCCACAGGAACTTGTCATCGTGAACCCTAAAGGAGGGTTGTTGATCCAGGGATTTATTCTGTTTGCTAGAATGGAGTCGGGAAGGAATTTTTTCCCTAAAATGAAGACAATTGACTTCTACCTCATGGGGGGTTTTGCCTTCCTCTAGATCAATATTATAGGAAAATAGGCTGATCTTGATGGACGTTTGTCTTTTTTTTCGGCCTTACAAACTATGTAACTATTTAATTGCTCCCAACTTTAAGAAAGAATTTGTTGTCCAGACAGATGCTTCAGAAGTGGACTTAGGGGCTGTCCTGTCTCAGGTAGTCGAAAAAGAAAAACACCTTGTAGTGTACCTCACCTGGAAGCTGTCTGTGACATAGAAAAATTATTCCATAGTGGAAAAAGAGCGCCTGGCTCTTAAGTAGGCTATTGAGTCTTTGTGCTACTACCTGGTAGGAAGAGCATTTAGGTTAATCACGGACCATTCCCTTTTAAAATGGATGGCCTAAAATTTTGGGAAAAATGCAAGGGTGACTCGGTGGTTCTTGGCCTTACAGGACTTTAAGTTCTGTGTAGAATGTCGCCCCGGCTCACAACAAACTAATGCAGATGCGTTGTCACCTGTGCACAGTTTAATGGTACAAGGTACTCCGCCCCAAAGGTCTGAGCAGAGGGAGGGATATGTAAGGCAGTAGCCGGGAAGGTCTGCGATGGTGTATATATCCCAGCCAGGTTCTTGACATATACCTTGAGAAACTTAGATGCATGTCACCAATGAAAGGAGCCTTGGTGAAATGAAAAGCCAATTAGACAGGTGTCAACTGCATCAGGCAGTTAACACACGTTTAGTTTCAGTGTTTTTCCAGGATTGTTTTTCATTGGAAGTAAGCAAAGTGTTGGGTGGGTACTTACTCACCATGTTCCAAGCCAGAATTTACCTAGCCTATTTAAAGTCAGAAAGTCAGCTGACTACGTGTGGCTGTCACTCTAGGCTTAACATTTGGCTGGAGAAGCTTTACACTGGAGAAGGCAGTGTCTGATACACATTTGCATTGGCTACAAGGTGTTAGTGAGGGAACTACGCCTGTATTGGTAAGTGCTCAGATGAGCAGGAGTTTTGTTTTGTTTACTGCTATTTTTGTGCTTGTTGTGCTGCACGTTAGTTTTCCTGAAATAAACATACAGGAGGATCCGTCTGTACCTCAGAACTGCCTCTGCTTCTATGCCTGATGGACTTTTGCTGTGATCCCAGAGCCGTAAATGCTCCAGGTGGTAAAGGCCCAATATTTATGAACATTTCCATTCTCTAGTATCAGGCTGCGGCTGCCAGTTTACTTTGCTGCTAGTTTTTTTTATTTATTGAAAGTCTAGGATTAATAAATAATTAAAAGAAAGCGACATGGAATCCCCCCATTTTTCAAAATTGGCCAAGGTAAAATCGGCAGCTGCTGGCTAATACTATCAGGATGGGAAGGCCCATGGATATTTGTCCTTTTCTATCCTGACCCCAAAAAAGATCATCACATTAGATGGCCCACTTCTGATGGCCTCCCAGCTCTTTTTAGTATGCCTAGTGTGTTGGGTACGAGGGTATTGGTGAAAGGGGGTTAGTATCAGCCTTGAGGATGACAAAAATCACTGCTAGCTTAAACCAAGCCACAGTGCTAGTAAGGAAGAGGCGTCTGTCAGATTTTCCATTACTAATACTGGAATAGAATGGTAAAAAAACACAAACAACAAAAAACACTTCATTTAAATAATCACTCCCCGATAATATCCCTTGTTTACCATTTTTTTTATTAATAGACGGATCCCAATGCTGGTCCGACAAAGTTCAACATAGTCCAAGGGGAAACTGGAAAAACAGAAACACTACAAAAAGCATGACAGTACTAAACTCCCCTGAAGACCCTGTGGCTGATCTTCTGAGGTTGCAGGGAACATAGATCAGGCAGCACAATATGATTCTGGGTGGGACAGACCCTAGCTGAAACACCATCTCCAGGGGTTTGTTAGTCCTCTTTTCCCTCCTAGAAGGTTATATCTGTAAGCTATGGCCTGTAGACTTAGCCCCCCTCCCTCAAACATTGGGTTATGCGGACTAGTGCCAGCACATAATATAATCCCCACCTATCACCCCATGGGGAGGTTGTACAGTGGTGAAGAACATAATAGAAATGCTAGAATAGTGAGGATTCTAAGATATTTTGTTCAAATCCTGCAGTAAAATACATCATGGATGGTTTTTGACCAGATGAAGAAAGAAAGAACAACACTCATCATGTATACACCATCTGAAAGTCACTGGAAATAAACTGGAAATAACTATACACCTGCGATGTGCCTGTGGTAGAAGTACATCTAACAATGCTATGCAGTAACATTGTCTTTGTATCTGATCTTTTTCAGTCATAGTATGGTGTTTATTTGGTCACTGTATAGTGTTAATATGTGATTGTGTTCTGTTGTACTTCTGTTCCATACATAATCTAGCATTATTGGTAATGTTGTCCTGTAGTGGGATTTGGTTTGGTAGCGTATGATGTGATATAGATTAGAAGAGTGGAAGAAAATCGAGTGAGGCTCGATACCTTTAGATGCAACTGAGTATATTTGATGGGTGATGCCTTCCGAGAAACAAGCTCCCTTCTTCAGACAGTTATGATATACAAGAAATGAAAATTCACAGCTTTTTTATACACACAAGACTGGACCTTCAAAATCTTAGAATTCTTAAACATAACCAAATGCAATATAAGCAAACAAGTCATTGTACAACAGGTCAGGAAACATTTAACTATCCTGGAAAACTGTGAGTGCCTGACAGATGGGTATTAGTATCCTGCCGTCTTATCTGCACAGCATCCACGTGTAATTTGTGGCCATCACAGTTTTCTCATATAGTTGTTGACATAAAACTAGCATGGATATTTAACCCTGTTTTGCAGATCTGAAAATTTTATGCATTCATTTAAATTCCCATTCCTTTCTCTCCCTCTGCGTTCTTAAGTTGTCCCATTAAAAACCAACAAATCTTCAGAACTTCAATTAGCATTGGGTCCCACGCTGGAGGAAGTGTTTTGCCCACCTGAAGATCATTCCTACCTGTTATTAATAGTAATCTGTGGGAGTTATATCATGCGCATGAGCTGAGTCTTTGCCTGTTTCCTCCAACATAAAGGCCTGTGTGTTCGGGCATTGCGCACTACATAATCAGATACACCACATTGCTAGACCTGGCATGGAAAATGTCCGTCCCCCTAGATTCTGTTCACCTGCTGTGACTAGTGGGACAGTACACTGTCAGCATGTGGATGTGCCTGCAGGTCCTTGCGACCTTGTTCTGCAGGCAGGGTGATTGCCATTTTCAGTTTGCCTTCAGGGCGCTCCGACAATAATACGCCGCATTTATGGTGTTTGCCGAAGAGGAGAGGATAGGGGGGACTGGTATATGTCTTTGAGCCATTGTCTCTATGTAGCACAGGTTGCAGTCTCCTCTGGCATCTTTCGTAGGATCTCCAGCCTGTGGTGTAGGTTACACCGTAGGGCACTCGTCTCGTAGCCTTCTGGTCTCTTCTGTACGTGAGCAGACTGTCCCTCCTGTCTATACAGACTACAATCATCCGAACCTCCCATCCCGTCTTCAAGATTTTGCATACGTGCTTCTCACTGCAAAAAAAATCTAGGGACGTAATAATAAAACCCCATCTTGACACAAGGTGGGCTCAATAGTCAGATAAACAACGCTCTGACTTATATCCAGGAAGCAAACAGCAGCTTACCATCCCTGCCCATTACTCCAAACTTAAACATGATTCCCACAGAGGACTTGTATAAAACTAAGCTAAAGAAAATGATCAAGAAGTGTCCAACTCAGGCTCCAGAGCCAGGTAGCGGGCTCATCCACGATACCATCCGGGCTCTTCTACAGTGCTCCCCCAGATCCACTAAGAAGGTGCTGTGGATTTTATGGTCAACCCTTGAGGCCTATCATTTCTCGGTATTGGGACTGCTGACTCGATGAATATTCAGGATGGATGGAAAAACTCCTAAAACCCCTGTCAGAGATACTCCCAAGCTACATCCATGACACCACGGATCTTTCTTAACGAAACTCAATGCCTCTGTCCACTTCCGATGGCACCATTTTTGCAACCATGGAATGTAGAAGTCGTTGATACAAACATTCCCACAAGGATTGAGTTGCAGCATGTCGTGGACACACCTTTGGAGAAGACTAAACCTCCCTACAAAACCAATAACACAGCTCTTACAGGTTCATACTCTCACCACAACTATTTTAAAATTTGGAGAGGACCTAATCTACAGCGATACTGGGAACTTCAATGGGGGTCCAGATGTAGCCGCCCCAGTATGCAAACCTCTTTATTTGCTTGAACTGGAAGGAGCGTAGCTATCCACATGCACACACCAAACCCATGATGGTACCTCCGTTAACATCGATTGATATCATTGCATCTTGGCTGCGGGCGAGGAGGCCCAAATTCACTTGCCATAATGACTTCAAAACTTCCACCCACCATCAACCTCAATTCTTACCTATTCAGAGAGCAAAAGTCCACTATCTGGATACTACAATACACATCAAAGAACACCGGCTACTCACATCTAGTGTACCACATAACTCCCCAATGTACAGAAACGTCCTACCTCCAGAATGTACACTTCGCACCCCCAAGGCACACAAGCCATTCCATTATCAATCAGCCAGGCAATACGGTACAAACGAATTTGCTTTCCAACAATACTAGAACCTGGAACAAACACCTTCCTGGATGCAGATGACAAAAAATTTTCCAATTGTGATACAAACCAAAGTAGACGACAATCAAATCAGGCAAAGCGTGCCGCCATCACAGAGACAGTCCCTTCTCACGACAAAGAGACCCAGAAGGACGAACGAGTGCCCCAGTTGTAACATACAACCCAAAACTCGATATCCTACGAAAGATTGCCAATGAACTTCAACCTTGCTACATAAAGACGTATAGACTCAAAGACCTATTCCCCAGTCCCCCCTCCTCGCTCTCCTCTCTTTCGGCTACCACCAAACCTGCGGCGTACTCTTGTCCGCACGCCCCTGAAAAGGCCCCAACTGAAAATGGCTCCGTCACCCTGCCTCATAACAGGAAGTGCAAGACCCTGCAGGCACATCCACACTGCTGACTTAGTGTACCTGTCCCACATCACAGCGAGGTGCAAGAATAGTTGGACATTTCCTGCAGTCTAGCAATGTGTGTATCTGATTATGTGGTGCAATGCCCGACCACAGGCCTTTAGTGGGGGACACAGGGCATAAGACTCAGCCAGCGCATAACTCCCACAGATTCACTATTAATAACAGTAAACTGATCTTCCAGTGGCACAACACTTCTCCCAAGAGGTACCACAGTATTGAAGATCTGGAAGATTGTGTGTTTTTTAATGGTAACTTTAAGCCGCATAGGGAAGAAAGGAATGGAATTTAAATTAATGCAAAATTTTAGACTCTGCAAAATGGGTTTAAATATCCATGCTGTTTTATGTCAAACTATTTGGTGAACTGTGAATGCCACAATTACACTTATGGGCTGTAGTAATAAGTACGGCCGATTTACCTGACGCCTCAGTCATGCCTCACAAGTTTCCAATATTATAAATGTTTGACCTGTTGTAACTGACTTGTTTGCATATATTGCATTTAGTTATGTTTAAGAATTCTAAGATCCTTTAGAAGGTCCATGTCTTGTGTGTATAAAAAGCCTGTGTAATTTTCAATTTCTTGTTATAACATCAGTTCTGAAGAAGGGAGCTAGTTTTCTCTCGAAAAGCTCAACCATCAAAATATACTCAGTTTAGCCTCTAAATGTTATCGCCGTTTCTTCTCTCTTTCTACTACTTTCTTCTATGGCTAACACGGTACAACAATATACTACTAGCAATATTGGAAGGATACCACAATGTTACGCTCAAGAATGGAATTGAAAAACCGGCTTAAGAAACTTGCCCAACTCAACAGCGACATCTTCCTTCTTAACAAAATGCAAAAAGGAAAGACTCATCCCAAAAGGCTTCACTCTCATAACCCACACCCGCACACCTACAACAACCAGATATGCGAACAACTATTTATTCCGAAACATCTGAAAAGCTCGAAACTACATGCTAAAAGAATTTCCTAGAACAACAGGAGAAAAACACAGGGAGGAGAAACAGAGGCCCTAAAGACATCACTGAAATGACCACAGAGGAGTATGAAGGGCCAAACTCCCACACATACTAGCCGGAAAACTGCAGGACATGCTAATCAACAACAAGAATAAAAAGCTCCAGGACTGAGACAAAAAGGCCTACTACTACAACCACAAGCAACCAGCCGCAGCTCAGGACAACCTGTGTGGTGAACCTTTCTCCTATGACCAAAACACGAAATGTCAGCTTCCTCTCCAAAGGTCCTCCTCTGCCCCTCACACATCACCGACCATGACAAACTCTGGCAATGACATGAGGAGTTTTTCAGAAAAATGAGATTGATGGAATACTTCTAATGGAAAAGACCTTCCATACCAGCAACTACTCTAGAGAATGCCCATAAGGAACCCACCAAAAAATAAAGCTTGACCCCCCAGCCTGGAACTACTGCAGCACTGGATACATACATTGCCTTTTTCAGAAGCAAGATAAAATCTGATAACTTGGGAAAGTTAAGAGAAACAGGTCCACAAGCGCTAACCCTGCAAGGAACAGAAGGCCATCACCTCACGGAAAGAAGAATCATTACGTAATAATAAAACAGCTGACAAAGTGGGGCTCCGATATAGTCCTGATGAACCACCTCTGACCTAAATCCAGGAAGCAAACGGCAGCTTTTCCACAACCCTGCCCTTTACTCCAAACCTAAATTGATCCCACAGAGGGACTATATAAAACAGTTAAATAATATGATCAAGAAGTTGCCAACTCTGTCCAAGCCCAGGTAAGAAGGGGCTCATCCCAGCGTATCCACAGGCCGGGCTGCTTCTACATGCTCCCCAATATCCCACTAAGAAGGCAACCCGTGTGAGGCTATCATTTCTGGTTAAAGGGACTCTGACAGGAGAATATTCAGGTTGGTGGACAATCTCCTAAAACCCCAGGTCATAAGATACTCCAATCTACATCCAGGGACAAGACCACGGATCTTTCTTAACAACCTCGAGATGCCCTCGGTCCACTTCCCTTAGGGGCACCATTTTTGCAACCATGGATGTAGAATCGTTGGTATACAAACGATTCCACAAGGATGTAGTTGCAGCATTCGGACACACCTGGAAGAAACTCACCTCCCCAAACGAAAACCAATAACACAGCTCATAATTCAAACATCAGCCACATCAATTTTAAATTTGGAGAGGACCAATATTCTACAGCGAATGGGAACTTCAATGGTGTCCAGATGTGCGCCCTCAGTATGCAAACCTCTTTATGGCTGTAACTAGGAAGGAGCGTAACTATCCACATTCACCACCAAACCCATGTATGTACCTCCGTTTACATCGATGAAATCATTGTCATGCGATTGTCGTGACTGCGGGCGAGAGGCCTAATTCAATTCCATAATGACTTCAATAACTTCCCACCCCACCATCACCCTCAAGCTACCTATTCAGAGAGCAAATCCACCTTTCTGGATACTACAATACACATACAAGAACACCGGCTACTCACATCATGTACCACAACCCGCAGACAGAACGGCCAACCTCAGGATTGACAGCTTCCACCCCAAGCACACAAGCAATCCATATCTACAGCCAGGCTAAAGGACAATCGTATTTGCTCCCAACAAGACAACCTGGACAAACACCTCCTGGAACTGCGGACAAAATTTCTCCAATTGATACAAACCAAAAGTGACGGACAATCAAATCAGCAAAGCGCCGCCATCAACAGAGACATCTGCTCACGTACAAAGAACCCTTAAGACGACGAGTCCCCTAGTTGTAAACCTACAACCCACAGCTGGAGATCCAACGAGAGATTGCCAAGGACTTCAACCTGTGCTACATATAGACAATAGACTCAAAGGACATATTCCCAGATCCCCCCTCTCCTCCTCCTTTACGGCAACCACCAACCGGCGCTCTTATTGTCCGGAGCGCCCTGAAGCCCCAACTGGAAAATGTGCACCTCACCCTGCCTGCATGATCAGTGCAAGACCTGCAGGCACATCCAAACTGCTGACGAGTGTACCTGTCGCCACAGTCCGCAGGTTCACAGAATTTAGGGGGACATTTTCCTGCAGGTCTACATGTGGAGTATCTGATTATGTGGCTCAATGCCGCCACAGGCCCTGTTATGGGTAAACAGGGCAACATGACTCAGCCCAGCCATTGACTCCACAGATCACTATTATTACAGTAGAACTGATCTTCCAGTGGCACAACACTATCTCCAGAGGATGACCACTGTATTTGGAAGACTGAAGATTGTGGTTTGTAATTGGAAACTTTAAGACGCAGCGGGGAAAAGGAATGGAATTTAAATTAATGCATAAAATTTCAGACTCCGCTAAATGTTGAAAATAGTCCCATGCGTAGTTTTATGTCAAACTATAGTGAACTGAGATGGCCACAATTCCACGTGTGCTGTGAGAGAAGACGGCAAGATTTACTTGACCCCTCTGTATTCTCACAAGTTTCCGAGATAGTTAATGTTTGACCTGTTGTAAATGCTTTTTTTTGCTTATATTCGCATTTTTGGGTTATGTTTAAGAATTCTAAGATCGCTTTGAAGTCCATTCTTTTGTGTATACAAAGCCTGGAATTTTCAATTCTTGTGATACCATCATGTCTGAAAACGAGCTATTTCTCTCGAAAGCTCACCATCATATACTCAGTTACCTCTAAAAGGTGAGCGTCTGGATTTCTTCACTCTTCTACTACTTTCTATGCTAAAACCGGTTACGAAACATTATACACTAGCAATTTGTATAAAAAAAAAGAAGATACCAACAGATGTAGCCGCCAAGAATGTAATTGAAAAACCGGCTTAAGAAACTTGCCAACTCAACAGCGACACTTTCTTCATTAACAAAATGCAAAAAGGAAAGACTCATCCAAAAGGCATCACTCTCATAACCCAACCCGGCACACCTACAACACCGATATGCAGAACAACTATGTAGTCGAACATCTGAAAAGCTGCGAACTACATGCTAAAAATTTCCTATAACAAACAGGTAAATAAACCACAGGAGGAGATTACAAGCCCTAAAGACATCACTGGAGAATGACACAGAAGGAGAAAGAAGGCCAAACTCCAACACATACTACGGGAAACTGCAGGATCATGCTAACAACAACAAAAGAAAAAGCTCCAGATACTGATACATAAATGCCCAACTACTACAACCACATAGCACCAGCCCAGCTCAGCAGACCTGTGTGTGTGAACCTTTTCCTCCTATGAGCCAAATAGAGCACGCAATGTCAGCTCTCTCCAGGTCTCTCCTTGCTCCCCTCAACACCACCGACTCATGTCAAACTCTGCAATTGACAATGGTGGCGTTTTTCAAAAAATGAGATTGAGAATACTCTTATGGAAAAGACTTCCATACAGCAACGACCTGAAGAACAGCCCATAGGAACGCCACCACAAAATCCAACCTGACCCACAGCCTGGAACTAATGCAGCACTGATAAATACATTGACGTTTCAGAAGCAAAATAAAATCCTGAGATCTTGGGGGAAAGTTAAAGACACATTTCGCACAACCTAAACCTGCAGAACAGAAGGCCATCACCCACTGAAAGCAAATCAGGACGTAATAATAAAACCAGCTGACAAAGGGGCGCAATATTCATGATGAAGCACCTCTGACTATACCAGGAACAAAACAGGCAGCTTTCCAACCCTTCCCATTACTCCAAACTTAACAGTGATCCCACATAGGACTTTATAAAACATGCTAAAGAAATATGGATCAAGAAGTTGTCCAACTCAGGGTGCCCTAGCCGTAGAGGGGCTCATCCAGCGATCCCAGGCCGGGCTGCTTCTACATGCTCCCCAAGATCCACAAAGAAGGCAACCCTAGGAGGCCTATCATTCCTGGTATTGGGACTCCCTGACAGAGATTATCTCAGGTTGGGTGGAAAATCTCCTAATACCCTTGTCAGAGATACTCCAAGGCTACAACCCAGGACACCACGGATCTTCTTAAACAAACTCAATGCCCTCGTCCACTTCCGAGGCACCATTTTGCAGCCATGGATGTAGAATCGTTGTAAACAAACATTTTCCCCTCAAGATGGAGTTTCAGCATGTCGGACCACACCTGGAAAACTAAACCTCCAATCAAAACCAATAACACAGCTCTATACAAGTGTCATACTCATCCACAACAATTTTAAATTTGAGAGGACCTATATCTACAGCGAATGGAACTTCAATGGGTCCAGATGTGCGCCCCAGTATGACAAACCCTTATGGCTGAACTGGAAGGAGCGATCTATCCACATGCACCACCAAAGCCATGAGTTGTACCTGCCGTTACATCGATGATATCAACATTGTCATCTGGACTGCGGCGTGGAGGCCCAATTCAATTCACATAATGACTCATTAACTTCACCCCACCATCAACCTCAAGCTTACCTATTCCCAGAAGAGCAAAATAACCACTTCTGGATACTACAATACTCATCAAAGAACACCGGCTACGTCTACACAGTGAACCACAAACCCTCAGACAGAACGGCCTAGCCTCAGGAATGACAGCCTTCCACCCCACACGCAAAGTAATCCAATTTATCTACAGCCAGCTAACCGGTACAATTCCGTTTTGTCCAACAAGACAGACCTGGACAAAGCCCTCCTGGATCTGAGGACAAATTTCTCCAATTGTAAACAAAACCAAAAAGTGACGGACAATCAAATCAGCAAAGCGGCCGCCATCAACAGAGAATTCTGCTCACTTACAAAGAGACCCAGAAGGACGAACGAGTGCCCCTACTTGTAACCTACAACCACAGCTTGAGATCCTAACAAAGATTGCAAGGAACTTCAAACCTGTGCTACATAGAGACAAGATACTCAAAGTCATATTCCCAGTCCCTCCCTCACCCTCCTTTCGGCAACCACCAAACCTGCGGCGTATTATTTCCGGAGCGCCCTGCAGGCCCCAACTGTAAAAGTGGCACCTCCCCCTCCTGCAGAACAGGTGCAAGACCTGCAGGAACATCACACACCTGCTGACAGTGTACCTGTCCACAGTCAGCAGCAGGTGCACAGAATAGGTGGACATTTATCCTGCAGGTCTAGCAATGTGGTTGTATCTGATTATATGTGCGCAAGCCCGACCACAGGCCTTTATGTGGGAAACAGGGCAAAGAACGCAGCCAGCGCATGAACTCGCCACAAGTTGCCCATTAATGAACAGGAGAACTGATCTTCCAGTGGCACAACACTTCCCAGAAGGACCACACTTATTGAAGACTAAGATTGTGGTTTTTTAAATGGGAAATTTTAAGACGCAAGGGAGAGAAAGGAAGGGGAATTTAATTAATGAAAAATTTTTCAGACTCTAAAAAATGGGTTTAAATATCCTTTCTAGTTTTAGTCAAACTAAAATGTGAACTGTTATGGCCACAAATTACACGGATGGCTTTAGATAAGAAACCCGATTTACTGACCCCTCTTTATGCCTCACAATTTTTCCCAATAGTTTAAATGTTTGACCTGTTGTAAATACCCCTTTTTTGCTTATATTCATTTTTTATGTTTAAGAATTCTAAATCCTTTGAAGGGCCATGTCTTGTGTTTTAAAAAAAACCGGAATTTTCAATTTTTTTGTATAAACCCTCATGTCTGAAGAAAAGGGAGCTAGTTCTCCGAAAACTCACCATCAAAAAATACTCAGTTTCCTCTAAAAAGGGATCGCCTATTTTCTTCACTTTCTACTACTTTCTATGGGTAACCGGTACAACAAATAAAAAATGGGATATATATAGGAGAAGCCATAGATGTCGATGGGAAGGGGGCAGATGTCTGAAAGAAGTCATGGGAGTCGGAACAAATTTTAGAAAAAAAAAAATCTCCCCCGGAAGAGTCAGCGAGGTCATGAAATTTTAATTTTTATTTTGCCTCTGAAACCCCCCATACTCTACCCTTGTTTAAGTCATAGTAAACTATAGTTTTCAACATTAACCTACATTTTTTCTTTTTTTTTTTGAATCATTTTTCTTTAGTGCCTAACCAAAACATCCCCCCCATTCAGGACCAGTGAGGCAAGGTAGGGGTCCACCCACGTATTTATAAAAGCAGGGGTCAGAAGCTGATAGTTACGACAGAACTCCTTCATTCTGATCCACTTTTAACCCACTTAGTTAACTGTGCCCAAATTAGCGTTACAGGAGGGGGTATTTCCACCCACCCCACACCCTGCCAATTCAATCACAGTTGCCGAACACATCATGGTAGCCAGGAACCTAAGAAGGCCAATGGAGCACCTTACTGCCA
>JAODAL010015857.1:0-82491 GCA_025379985.1 Phyllomedusa bahiana
AGTGTTTTCATAGTGGTGCCTTCACATTCTGAAAGGTAGGTCTGGACAGGCCACAGAGAAATATAACGTTAGCAGGAATGTTTTTTTCAACGTATTCCAATCTAGTGTGCTGCTGATATTGTTATGTGGATCTTTAGTGCCTATCAGCCTTTAGAGAAAGCGTTCCTTGTGCCTTGTCCGTGTTCTCCGTGTACCGTACCGTTCTGCTTCCGTCCCCCGACCACGAACGTCTGCCGCTTGTCCTGACCTACTGCCTGTCCACAACTCTGTCTACGTCTCACGATTCTGTACCACACACTATCTTGGCTGCTGCCACAAGCAAGTCACTCCAGTGGAAGCGACCTGGTAGTTTCCCGCCGCAGCAAGTCCATCCCGCTTTGCGGCGAGCTCTGGTAAAAACTGGGTTCTACTTAGACTCCGCTCCTTGGCGTGGCTTACACCATCGCTTGCGATGGTCCAACAGATCCACTACCATCAACCATGATAAGCACATCTCCTCTTAGACTTTCATCTTTACTGTTTTATCTTGTTCATTCCTTTTACTTATCGGTCTCTTATCTTCTTCTCGGTCCCTCCCCCTCTTTTCCTGTTCTCCACATTATGCTTACTGCCTTCATCTCCCTCTTTTCTCTCCCCCCTTTTTTCCCCCTTAATCTATTTCTCATTTCTCGGTCTTCCCTTTTTCTCCCTTTCTCCTCAACTTGTTTTTTGATATGCCTTCTCTTCTAAAGTGATCGGGTCAACAAAGGCTGCGGTGACAGCTGAAACGTTCTGTCCGTATGATCACACATTCCTTAAGCCATAGTATTAACATTAGTTTATTGAGGCATTGTATTGAATTGATCCTCTGTAACTGATTTGTATAACCTCTAAACCATATTATATAAACTCTCTATTTCTATAAACGCATTTGCCATGAGTGTGCAATGGAATTATTCTAATTAAGTACTGAACTAGATGGTTAGTATCCATCTGGATAGTGAAGGGTGTTGTGGTTAAGAAATCCTTGAATTTCTGTCTTATCACCCACACTGAGGCCAGAAGTTCCAGCTTGAAGGAACTACAGTTTTGATAGTTACGTTCGAAACTTCTTAGAGCGTGGTTGGCTTTTTTTGTTAACTCTTGTTCTTCTAGAATTTGGGATAAAAAAGTAGATGAGGCAGCAGTAGAGCATCTTTCAGGGCCTGGAAGTATTCTTCATGTGATAATTCCACATGATTGGAATGGCAAAACTCAAAAAGCTTCTCACATCCCGGATGGTCTTGGAAGTGGGCCAAGACTTCACAAATTCCCTCATGTTGGGTTGTGGGTGAACTCCATTAGCACTTACTATTACTACTATTACTCATCTTCACCTGAAGCAAGTAACATTTTGAGGGCTTGAGTTTCATTCAATACCAGGTTAAAGTCTTTGGGCGACATTTCAGAAAAGTGGCGTGAGCATGCCAGTTTTAGGTGCATTAAATCATTGTAAAGTGCACTAGAAAGTCCGATCCTCTTAAAAATCGGGCGTCAGGTATACCTTGCATAGAAAACATTGTGAAAATTGCAGCAGGTAGCATATCATTGGTAGTGTATGTTATGCGCCTAGCAAGGCTCATTGAGCATATTTAGGCACATTACGATGTGTTGTGCCGGTGTATAATGTGCCTAGTTTTGGTGTTCAACAGTTCATTTACATCAAGAATATTGTGTCAAAGTGGTTTTGGAGCAAAATAGACCAAAAAACTGGCATTGGCGTGTCGGGACATGTTGCCCTTAATGGTTACAACATCAAGCTATAAGAGCACACTTTTAAAGTTCCAATGCCCTAATCATCTCTCCATCATATTTTAAAAGGTGCCAGATGCATTACACCAGCCAAAGGGCATTAAACTGAATTCATATAGCCCCACCAGCATGTTGAAGGCCATCTTCTCCTTGTCTTTGGGAGCTACTGATACCTGCGAGTAACTGATGGGGAGGTCCAATGTGGAAAAGAGAGAGGTGAGGGATTCCTTAATACTGGACAGGGGGCAATGTCTTTATGTATCACTAAATTCAGTTTGCTGTAGTCTACGCAGAATCGGATTTTCCCGTTCTTCTTCTGGTCTAGGAAGATAGGAGCGGCCCATAGAATAGCACTCTCCTGGATGATGACAGACTTCAGCATATCCCCGACAGCGCTGGTACATGACCTGAGCTACATGTCGGTAGTGCTTCTTGATGGGAAGATAGTTCCCTGTGGTGTTGTGGTGGTATACCCTATGAGCTCAGCCAAAGTCTTGAGTATTCTGACTGAAGGATGGGCTGTGGCGTCATTCAACCTCTATAATTCATTGTTTTTGCTTTGCATCGTTTAAAGTCGTTACCGACTTGTATAGAGCCCCACAAGGATTTTTCAGAGCGAACAGATGACTGATATTTTTATTCCACTGGTGAGGAGCACTCGAAAGGGTGTATGATATCTGCTGAATGTAAATGGGAAAGCAGAGTCACAGGGTCTTTCTTGGGTACGTTTATGGCATGAATACCAAAGTCCTGCAGACATTCAGGAGTGCGCCCACTTGGTATTTGTGGATACCAAGCTATGGGTTATCCCAGCTTGGATTTGACCTTCATGGCACCAGGGCTCTACCAAAAGCTGATTACTGCTCTGTCTGCAGGCCAGGCTGGACCCAAACCAGTTGAATGTTTTTTGACTGGGCTGAATGATAACAGGAATTGAAGTGGCAATCTTGACTTTGCAGGTTTCTCTATGCTGGTTGGCAAACTGGTCACTAGTGGAGCGAGCGCAAATTGTATGCTGAAGAGCTTCCATCTCCACTGAACATGCATGTGAGAGTCCACTTTGAAAAGTGTTTATCTCATGATAGCAGTGGCGGAGGATGTCCACTCCCAGCACAATTCGAGGATGTCTTCATCTTGAACAACCACAACAATGATTCTGCACATTCTGCCCACTTGTACAGTAGTCTCCCAGTACCCCCAACGAAGTGTGGGTTGGTTATTGCTGGCAATGATGTTGATGTTCGAAGCAGTCATCTTTCTGGAAATCTCATTTTTCCATTGCCCCAGAGTTGGGTGCAATTGTTGCAAGCTCCATTGATTCCTGAACTGCAAACACTGGATGGTAGTTACCTGTGAGTTGGTGTCAAGTAAAGTTGGGAAGGATGAGAATGGGCATGACTGGATACTTTCTGATGTACCATATAATACAGATCTGTCTACCTGAGGACCAGTCCTTGGCCTTGAAGGGTATCTATTTAAAGAACTGCATTCATGCAAGATGTGACCAGCCATTTTGATCAAAACAGTCAGTGGATAAGCAACCTTCTCCAGGTCGATAAAACCTGGGATATCTTGTGTCTGGAGGTGCCCTTTCCTTCCAACCAAAGTCACTTGGCTTTTCACAAGCCTCAGTCTCCCACAGTCTCTGAGCTAAGCTACTTTCTATAGTAACCCTTCCTTAGTTTCTGTATCTGTAATTTGAATGGCCTGTTTCTGAACATTGTTCCTCACTAGCTGGTGGGACAGAGGTAGAGGAGGCAGTCTGCAATTTAGGGTCAAACATTACCAGCTTCTTAAAGTCCATAAATGGCAGGCTGGGATTCTGCTGGCCAATATTCACAACTGTACCTAAAATTGTTATTGCAGAAACCATTTATGAAGCAATCTTGCAGAGTTTCATCTGCCTTATCCCTCTCACTGCGATCTAGTCTCAGCACAGGTCTCAAGACCTGCAAACCTAAAGCAGAGACTCTTAAAGTCGCACCTGACCATTGGCTCACATCATAGAATTTATTTTGGACCTCTGAGGGCGTTCCCTTTTCAAAATTGGAATATAGTCTACCAAAGCTCTGATTCACTGTTTTTTTCTCTGATGATGTCGTCCAGGTATCAGCTTCTCAGGCAGCAACCCCCTCCAACTGACCTGTAAGGATGGATGCCTTCTGTTCTTCAGGTAAGTTGGAGGCCTGGACAGAGAAGTGAAAGATAACACAGATAAATGCAAGGTTATGCACATGGGGAGGAAAAATCTACTACATGATTAATTGTTAAATGGAAAAACTCTGGGTTAAAGTGACTGGAGAAGGACTTGAGAATCCTAGTGGACAGTAAACTTAATTGTAGTACCCTTTGTCAGGCAGCAGCTGCCAAGGCAAACAGGATCATGGGGTGTATTAAAAGAGGCATGAATGCACATGATGAGAACATCATTCTTCCATTACACAAATCACTGGTCAGACCACACATGGAATATTGTATACAGGTTTGGGCACCAGTTCACAGGAAAGACATTGTAGAGCTTGAACAGGTTCAAAGGCGGCAACAAAAGTAATAAAAGCACTGGGTGGACTACAATACCTAGAAAGATTTGCAAGATTAGAGTCATTTAGTCTAGAGAAATGACGGCTTCGGGGGGACATAATAAATGTGTAGAAATATATTAAAGGTCAATGTAGAGATCTCTCTGAAGACCTATTTATACCCAAGATTGTATCCAGAACAAGGGGGCATCCTCTACGTCTTGAGGAAAGAAAGTTTCTACATGAACATAAAAAAAGTATTCTTTACTGTAAGAGCAGTGAGACTGTGGAACTCTCTGCCAGAATAACTTGTTGTGGTGACTTTACTAACAGAGTTCAAAAAGGGCCTGGATACATTTCTTGAGTGTAATAATATGACCAGTTATGGCGACCAGGTGTAATGCCGCACGCTGCGGTCCGACGCCCGGACCCTGGCCATTCGCGCCCCCGGCAACTCCCGTGCCACGGACCGGGCGCCCGAACCCAGGTACAGCCACCCCGCCATGCACTTTGCTGCGCCTCTACTCACCTTGCCGCGTCCTGCTTCCTCCTCCAGCGGCGTGCTACAGTCTCTGCTTCTGCCTGCACTATTCTGGCCGGCCACTAGGGGCGCGTGTCAGCAGCCTTCTTGGATTTAAAGGGCCAGTACTTAACAGGCGTTCCCTTTCCACCTTTGGCCTTGGGGCACGGGCTTTATAGGAATACCCTTTCCTGCCGTCGGCGCCCAGTTGTTGGTGCCCTGCCTTAGTGACGTCATTGTGCTTTCCTTAGCATATTCCCCTGATGGTTCTGTTAGTGCTAAGTTTCCGTTCCTGCGTGGACAGTACTGCCTTGCCAGTCCTGCCTACTCTGTTTTTACGCTCCGGTGTCCTGCCTACTCCAGCTCCATGCTCCGGTCTACGCTACCTGCTTCGGCTGTCACCACTGGGTCCTACGTCGGGGGTTGCGACCTGGGGGAGACAAGGGGCCCCTTAGACTCCGCTCCCCGGCGTAGGGTACGCCAACTTCTCGTGGTGACCAGAGGATCCACTCCCCGCTCGCTGAGCGGTCCTGACAGTAGAACTGGGCCATGGATCCCGCCGATCAACCGCTACCAGACACCGAGAGTCTTGTGACTGAAATCAAGCCCGTCAAGAGCAACTCTTCGTGATGCTCCAGAACCTTGCGGCTCGTCTCCCAGAAGCACCTGTGGTCCAGACTCCTGCACCTGTCTCCGTTCTGGTTCCCGCTCCGGTTCCTGCAGCATCAAACGGTTCCTCCCTGCAACTGCCACCTCGCTACTATGGGGATCCCAAGGCCTGCCGAGGTTTCCTCAACCAATGCACGATCCACTTCGAGGTCCTGGTGCACCAGTTTGCTACTGACCGGGCTAAAGTGGCCTTCATCATTTCTCTCCTCTCTGGTGAAGCACTGGCCTGGGTGACTCCCCTGTGGGAACATGGAGATCCGCTGACGGCCAATCTGGCGAACTTCCTCGCCAATTTCCGTAAGGTGTTTGAAGAGTCGGGACGAGCCTCCTCCGCTGCCTCTTCCCTTCTTTGACTCTGACAGGGTGATTCCTTGGTGGGACAGTATGCTGTACAATTCCGGACTTTATCCTCTGAGTTGTCCTGATACAACGAGGCCTGGTCGCAGCCTTCTGGGAGGGTTTGGCCAGTCGTACTAAGGATGAACTAGCGGGGCGTGATCTGCCCACCAGCCTGGATGACCTCATCACCTTGGACAACCGCATCAATATCCGTTTCTCAGAATGTCAACAGGAGGTTTGGCTTCAACAGGAGAGTTATCTCCCCTGTAGGAGTCCTCGTCTTGCACCCATCTTTCAGCGGCCTCTTCAGCCTGTCTCTGTGTCTAATCGGGAATAGCCCAAGCAAGTCGATAGGGCCCACCTGTCGGGGGAGGAGAAGACCCACAGGCGTAACCAAGGACTCTGCCTCTACTGTGGGGCCCAAGATCACCTGCGTAGGGAGTGCTCGCTTCGCCCCGGGAAACTTCAGAGCCTAGGTTTCATGGGAGAGGCGAACCTGAGCACGGAACATTCCTCTCCACCATTGACCATGTCGGTCAGTTTAATGCTTCCCTCCGGTTCCTGCCTTTGAGTTGCCACCTTTGTGGATTCTGGGTCGCAGGCAACTTTATCCATCCTGCTCTCATACACAGGTACCAGCTGCCGGTGATTCCCTTGGACAAGCCTCTCTCCGCCTCATCCATGAATGGAGAAGTCCTCTCCTGTACCATCTGGCACCGCATGCAACCCCTTAATTTGCGTGTTGGAGTACTACATCAAGAAAAAATCTCCTTCCTGGTCCTGCCATGCTCCTCTAGTACTCTTCTCCTGGGGCTCCCTTGGTTGCGTGGCCACAGTCCCAACATCGACTGGAAAATGGGGGAAATCACTCGATGGGGCACCCGGTGCCACTCTACTTGTATTTCGGTACCATGTCCTCCCCGTTTAGTGGGTACCTCGACCCTCCTTCCGGCTGTTGCTGCTCCACCTGACCTTCCTGCTCATTATCAGAAGTTTGTGGACGTTTTCTGCAAGAAACAGGCAGAGTTTCTCCCTCCTCATCGGTCCTACGATTGCCCGATAGAGCTACCGCCAGAATCTACTCCTCCCCGGGGTAGAGTGTATCCTTTGTCTAGGCCTGAAACTGAGGCTATGTCGGCATATATCAAGGAAAATCTGGAAAAGGGCGTCATCCGCAAATCGTCATCTCCCACGGGGGCCGGCTTCTTTTTTGTCGAGAAGGATGGGTCTTTGCGTCCTTGCATAGACTATCGAGGTCTCAATAAGATCACTATCAAGAGTCGTTAATCACTGCCATTGATTTCTGAACTCTTTCATAGGATCCGGGGTGCCACAGTCTTCTCCAAACTCGATCTTCAAGGCGCCTAAAATCTGATCCGAATACGCGAGGGGGACGAGTGTGAGACCGCTTTTAACACCCGGGAAGGCCATTACGAATATCTGGTCATGCCTTTTGGCTTTTGCAACACCCTCGCTGTATTCCAAGAGTTTGTGAATGACATCCTCCGAGACCTCCTCTACCCCTGTGTTCTATTCTACCTGGACGACATCGTAATCTACTCTCCGGATCTTAAATCCCATCAGGCTCATGTTCGTCTGGTACTCTCTCGCCTTAGACATAACCACCTCTATGCCAAGTTGGATCAATGTCTATTTTAACGGACCAGTTTGTCATTCCTGGGGTACATTATCTCTGCACAAGGTCTTCTAATGGATCCGGAAAAGTTTTCGCCAGTATTAAACTGGCCACGCCCTGTCGGTCTCCGAGCTATCCAGCGGTTCATCGGTTTCTCAAACTATTACCGCCAATTTATTCCGCATTTCTCCACTCTCATAGCTCCTATTGTCGCTCTCATCAAGAAAGGCAGTAACCGTCGATTATGGACCTTATAGGCTGAAGAAGCCTTTGCTCAGTTAAAATCAGCCTTTGCCTCCGCCTCTCTTCTTTGTCGCCCGGATCCAGAGAGACCCTTCTTTCTGGAAGTCAACGCCTCTTCGGGGGGAACTGGAGCCATCCTTTTGCAAAGAAATGGCAACGGCAAATTTGTTGCCTGTGGTTTTTTCTCTAAGACCTTCTCTCCTGCCAAGAAAAACTACTCCATCGGGGACAGGGAACTGCTGGCGATCAAACTGGCCTTGGGCGAATGGCGGCATCTTTTGGAGAGCGCTTCACATTCTGTGACCATCTACACGGATCACAAGAATCTGCTTTACCTACAGACGGCTCAACGGTTGAATCCTCGCCAGGCTCGCTGGTCATTATTCTTTTCTTGTTTCAACTTCATTCTCCTTTCCTGGGCCACAGATGCCTCTGACTTGGAATCTGAACCGCAGTACCTGATCCCTCCTGAACGTCTCGTCCATGCTGCGCCCGTAAAGTTGCGAGAAATTCCACCTGATAGGACTTCCTAGCGCTCCGCCCTGGGGAAACGTATTCTGTCCTGGGGTCATGCTTCCAAAGTGGCTGGTCATGCTGGGTATCGTAAATCTCTCCACCTTATCGCATGTCAATACTGGTGGCCCTCCCTCGCACAGGACGTCAAGGAGTTTGTGGCCGCTTTCCCTAACTGTGCCCGGAGTAAGAGTTCTCATCTCCAACCTGCTGATTTCCTGTTGCCTTTACCGGTGCCGAAAGTACCATGGAGCCACATCGCTATGGACTTTGTCACTGATCTTCCGCCCTCCTAGGGGTGTTCGGTTGTCTGGGTCATGGTGGACTGATTCTCCAAGATGGCACATTTTACACCTATGCCTTGGCTCCGCAGCTGGCTTCATTGTTCGTGCAGCACATCTTCCATTTACATAGGATGCCTTCTAACATCGTCTCTGATAGAGGAGTGCCAATTCACCTCCTCCTTCTGGCGTGCCTTGTGTTTCTCTGCAGGGAATTAAATTGGATTTATCTTCTGCCTACCACTCACAGTCCAATGGCCAATTGGAGCGGATCAACCAGGTCCTGGTGACCTACCTGAGCCAATTTATTTCTGCTCAGCAAGACGATTGGTCTCTCTGCTTCCCTGGGTAGAGTTCGCCTACAATAACCTTTTTTAGCGAGTCCTCGGGGGAGTCTCCTTTCTATGTGGTGTTTGGCCAACATCCTCGTCTTCCTCTGCCACTTTCTGCCTCCTCGGAAGTTCCTGCCGCCAATACCCTAGTACGAGACTTTTCTCAAATTTGGCAACTCACCCGTCAAAACTTGTGTCGCGCTGCCACCCGATTTAAGGCGCAAGCGGTGAAACAAGAAGCGCAGAGTGCCCCTACATACAACCTGAAGATAATTTGCTCTCCTACCAATCCATCCTCCTCCGAGTGCCTAGTTTGAAATTTGTGCCACGCTATCTTGGTCCTTTCAGTGTTCTACGACAGATCAACCCTGTGTCCTACAAACTCCGGCTCCCTCCCTCCCTCCGCAGGCCTGGTCCCAAAATTCATTTCATTGTCCTCTCCTGAAACCGGTGATTACTCAATCGGTATTCGCACAAGGTGGTTCCTGTTGCTGCACCTCCTAATACCAAAGATATCTATGAAGTAAAGGAAATCCTGGACATAAAGCGTTCCAGAGGCCAAACCTACTACCTCGTGAACTGGAAGGGTTTCGGGCCCGATGAGAGGTTCTGAGAGCCTCAAGAAAACATCAATGCTCACACTCTTATAACCAATGTATTCACATGACTCCGTTTATCATCTTGAATTAAATGGCGACTCCCTCAGGGGGGGGTACTGTAACGGCGCAGCGCAGCTTGTCCGAACACCCGGACCTCACCACACGAGCCTCTATTACCCGCCCCTGGCGCCTCCCGTGCCGCGGACCAGGCGTCCGACCCCAGGTACAGCCACCCCCGGCATGCGCTTCGCTGCGCCTCACCTAGCCGTGTCCTGCTTTCTCCTCCAGCGGCGTGCTGCAGTCTTTGCTTCTGCCTGCACTATCCCGTCCAGCCACTAGGGGCGCGCGCGAGCAGCCTTCTTGGATTTAAAGGACCAGTACTTAACAGGTGTTCCCTTTCCACCTATGGCCTTGGGGCACGGACTTATAGGGATACCACTTCCTGCCGTCGGCGCCCAGTTATTAGTGTCCCGGCCTTGGTGACCGTCATTGTGCGTTTTCCATCCATATACCCTGACAGTTGTCTGTTATGTTGACGTTTCTGCACCTCGCCTTGCAGTCCGTGCCTACTCTGTTTATACGCTCCGGTGTCCTGCCTACTCCAGCTCCACGCTCCGGTATAAGCTACCTGCTTCGGCTGTCACCGCTGGTTCCTACGTCGGGAGTTGCGACCTGGGGGATTCTCTGCGGAAAAGCCCGTCCCACCTTGCGGCGGGCTCCGGTGAAGGCAAAGGGCCCCTTAGACTCTGCTCCCCGGCGTAGGGTACGCCAACTCCTCGTGGTGACCAGAGGATTCACTCCCTGCTCGCTGAGTGGTCCTGACACCAGTATTCTGGAGAAGGGTCGTTGATCCAGGGATTTATTCTGATTGCCAGATTGGAATCGGAAAGGTATTTTCCCATAATATGGAGGAACAATTGTGGCTTCACCTCCTTGGGGTTTTTTGCCTTCCTCTGGAATCAACACTTTTTTTTGTGTGTGTTTTTTTTTTTTTTTTTTTAAAACGTTTTTTTTTTTTTTTTTTTTTTTTTTTTTTAGCACAATAGGCTGAACTGGATGGACGTCTGTCTTTTTTGAGCATTACAAACTTTGTAGCTATGTAACTACATATATGTACTGGGTACAAGTTGAAGGTCAGTTGTGGTTTGTCATTGAAGGCAGTTAACTTGAAAGCATCCCCTGTATACTTACACAACCTGGGAGTATCAAAATAATAGGGCATGACCATAGGGATCCGGCAATCAGCAGATGGAGCAGGAGCAGTGGATGTTATGCTGGGGCTAACAGAATCTTCACTGTCAGACATACTGAGGTGCATGGACTGTCTCTGTCAGTACAAAGGAAGACAGCACTGCAGGTGTTAACAGCTTTGGAAGGAGACTGTAGCAACCCCTCCCTTCTCCTGTCTGGACCTGCTTCCGCCCTTTACTCCATTGAACAAAATCACAAGCGACTGATTTACCCATTCCCGGGCTCTAAGCAGGTGAGGCAAGCAACCAATTGGCTGTGACGTTTCCTGTGCTTGGATTGGCATGTTTTGGGTGATCTGCAAAATTCTGGCATAGTGAATATTTCACTTCCAAGATGGCGCTGAGTGTTGGAGTGTTCTGGGTGGAAATGGGTTCTCCCAGCAATACAGACAGGAACTTTTGGCTTCACTTGCAGCAGGATACAGTCACTCACACTGGCGATAAACTTCTTATTTTACCCAAAGCTCCCAAGTTGGCAAGCCAGGTGTTGATATCGGGTAGTAGGCCTCACAATGATATGGTTTGTTGCAATTTTGGAGCAATGCGAGAGCTCCTTACTAGGGCCTGTATTTGGGGGCTGCAGTCAATGGGGAGTAGATAGGGGTGATGATTCTCTTCCAAGTCACTGGCTGATGGGAGTAGGATGTCCTTATGGATGACCCTGATGTTTTATTGGCGATGTAGTGCATAAAAATCACAGAATCCCAAATAGGAAGAATCCAAAATGTTCTTTACTATTTTAAGACAGACTCCCAGATGCAGTTGCTTTAATGCAAATCTGATTTAAAGCATCTTTCACTAGCCCAAGCTGGAAGAGTGCTGTATATATGTCCTTTTCCTTCTCTCTAGTCTGTACTTTCAGTCATCACTTGCTCCACTTATGTCTACTAAAATGGTCAAGTTACTGATA
The DNA here is from genome assembly GCA_025379985.1 of Phyllomedusa bahiana. Lineage (NCBI taxonomy): Eukaryota > Metazoa > Chordata > Amphibia > Anura > Hylidae > Phyllomedusa > Phyllomedusa bahiana. The sequence continues at coordinate 11,582 of JAODAL010015857.1, forward strand.
GATGTAGCTACTATGGGTTCTCTTTAACCCTGGTGCTCAGTCAGTCCAGGTAAGTGACTTGGGCTGGTTAAGCTGCGTATCTAGCCTTGGTCCTAAAATCCTTCTCTAAATCTGCTGTTCAGGACACAGGGGATCTGCATCCATCTTAACAGTGTTATTGGCCCCCATGGATACCTGTGCACTGGGCACTGCCAAAGTGCATAACATTAGATCATGCCTCTAACCACCCCAAGAGCACAAGTAATCATTCCACCTATGTCGGTACACCCAGTTGACGTCTTGTAGGCAGCCTGTAGCCTACAAGACTGACTGGCATGGCAGGGAGCTGATGGCTCCCTGCTCCACTATAGTTTTTAGCTGTTTGCACGTCCTAAGAGCAACAAAAACATATAAATAAGCAGCATTGAACTATCATGTGACCACTGTGACTTGCTATTAGCTGCATTCGGCACGTGAACAATGAACAGTCATCTCTACTGCTGGGAAGAATGGGACTGGCGCAGCGACTGAACGTATGAAGCTTTTATTCTATTTTTAATCATGCCCCAACAGACAAACAAGATTTTGCAACTCTCTGAACATCCATTTAAAGGGGTTTTATCGTTTGATAGAATCAGCTAAAGTGTATGAAAGCTTCAGTTTCAGTTTCAAATCCAGGGGCGAGTCTCTCTTCCCTATAGGCGTTTCTCTCCTGCTAGGAGATGTCTCCCCTCACTGAAGAGTTGTGACATCATCATTCTGTATTAGTAGGAAAGGGAGAGGATGTCAGCTTTGCAGACCTCCTGCCAGCAGGAGGTAGAGCAGACTGTATAAGGTTGATATATGGGGGAGCACAGGGTATAAGGCTGTGTTATATGGGGGGAGAGCATTGTATAAGGCTATTATATGGGGGAGTACAGGGTATAAGGCTGTGTTATATGAGGGGAGATTGAATCTAGCAGTTACTCAGTACATAGAACTATCACTGGAGAGCCATGACATAGAGAGGAGCTGAGACAGCCTTCATTATACATACACAGCCATCTTAGGCAGCTCGTTTCTCACAGCTCAGAGGGGAGTAAACACAAAGTGTGCAGGAATCCAATCACAGCGCAGGGGGCGTGTCCCAACAGGCTGAATGAAATGTCAGTCAGCCAATCACAGAAAAAGGGGGCGGGTCCTGTCCAACTGCTGCAGAAATAGCTGTAGATGCACAGTGACTTAGGTAATGCAAACCAATTACAAAAGTGCTTATTTTTACTGTCCCCATAACTTGAGACATGACTTTTGTAGCGAGAAAACCCCTTTAACAGACTATAAACACAAAGTAGATACAGGTTTTACACATACCAAAATCAGCAGTAAACCTATGGGTAGGGTCAGTGTCGGACTGGGGCGCATAGGGCCCACAGGTGGAGTTGATTCTAGGGACCCACCAGTTGAGCTGTTTCTGGGCCCGACCGTAGAGTCTATTCTAGAAGTTCACCCAACAGCTACTGGAAATGATTGTACATGCCTCCTATACTCTGACTTGCTTTTTACCTCTCTTTCTATGCTTTTATGCCTCTTCTGAAGATGTATATGCAGTTAAAAAACAACTCCATATCTGCCATGCTCAGAGGCCCACTGGGGGTTTCCCCTATGCCTCTGTGGGCCAGTCCGAGCCTGGGTAGGGTACCAGAGTAGTCGGTTCAACTCTAGGACACAGCATATGTAGACACCAACCCTCCCGATGCTTTGTGTTGAGCCAGTGTAATAAGCTGGAGAAGATGCCTTCCAGAAAATCTGGGTTTCCAGCTTTCCTTGGAGGGAGTCATCCAATAATACTTAAAGGGCTTTTCTGACCACAATGATTAAACATGGAGGCAAAGGAGAATAAAGACTAATAGACCTGTTTCACATCTGTGTCACAGGTTCCTCTCTGAACCTCCATCGCAGAGGTAAAAAACAGAAGCCTGATGGACCCTATTAATTACAATGGCTCTATCGGGTTTTCATTCTGGTGCAGTAACTATGGGCACCACAGCAGAAACCTTATGGACCAATTGTAATTAATAGGGCCTGTCGGGTGCCATGGCTGTCCGGTGTGAACGGATTTCATTGCTTCAGTTTTTTACCTCTGTGACAAAGGTTCTGAACAGAACTTCTAATGCAGATGTGAACCAGGACTACAATGCTGTTCTGATTATGCTTTGTTGTAGAGCTAGAAGAGGTCTTATCTCCTGCTTGCTTACACAAGCTTCCTTAGGTTACAGATCACTTCTCTACTTTCATTGCTCCAGCTGCTATGGCTGACCATAGTGACATCCCTTCCTGCTGTGTCTTATCAGCATCACAGGAGCTTGCTTTTGTTTCTTGCTAAAAAACCTTTAACCCTTTAGAGTACTGCAGCCTTCTGCCTTATTGTTTAAAACAGAAGAATAGCTGAGAATAGCAGAGCTGAAATGTCAGTCACTGCTGTAGAAACACCCACAGCCTAAACAGGAAGCGGGAGCCGGAAGCTGGCTATGAAGAGCAGGCTCGGTGAAACAGCATGTTTTTTTCGTCCTGTGAAATAACAATCTTGGAGCATCTTCTCTTATATCTCTGTGTTGTGCTGTTCCTCTGTTATTCCTCCTAGAAATGTCAGCCACTGGCTCTCTTTATGTGAAGTGGAACAGTGACATCCATTTTTCTGGGGCAGCAATTATACTAAGGGCATTTGTCACGGAAGATGATGCCAACTGTATTCAATAACAATTAAGTAGAGGAAAAATGAGACACCAAGGTTGAAAGTAGTTGAATATTTTATGCTTTATGCTGAGAGGTTTAGTTTTGATATAACTGAGAGGACACTGAGTGATGTTGTTCTACATATGAAGAAATTTCTATTTGTCTTTTAGGACCACGATGATCATACATTTGATGTTGCTGCAGTTGCTACAGACCTCGGCTCTTCCTGAAGACACTTCCTTCTGTAGTGAGTAGAGATATCTTTCTTCAGATGTAATCAGAATGAACGTGGATATGAATGCTGGAGGTACGGATATTACATTGTAACCTCTGAATCACCACAACGAATTTGGAAATATGATCACTAGGCATCAGTGAATGGTAGTTTATATGCCATAGTACTTATGGTCAAACCAAGTAGTCTGCAAAGAATGAAGCTCCTCGTTACTCCTCATGTAAGAAATATTAATTATTATTAACAATATTCATATTTTAAAATAATAATATTGAACAAAAACAATATTCTCACCTAGATGCTAAGGGTATAGTCAGCAAAGAAAGCACACCGACAACAATGTATATAAAAAGGATTATATATTATCCAGAATACAATGGGGTAAAAACACATACAAATAATACACAACAAAAAGTCACAGAAACAATAAGAATAAAATCAACAACAGGGAAAACATATCAAACCATAGCAACACTTATATAAACACAGCCTGTGAAACACCAACAACAAAAGAGAAAAAGCAAACAATTCAACAACCCATGAACAAAACAATAATTCCTAATGCTTTTTTTTTTTTCTACACAGCCCCAGGGTTTTTTGTCAGATTTTCAGTGGGGTTTTTGCATTTAGAAAAAAACTGAAAATTGAAGGAGAAAATTTTCAAAATAGACTGCCCGAAAAACTGCCCAAAAAAAAACCCAAAAAACCTCAACAAAAAAAATAAGAAAAGGGCACAAAAAAAATTTGGAAACCCAGCGAAAATGGACAAAAAAAACTGAAAATTCTCAGGTTTTAAAAAAAGTTTTAGGGTTTTGGTTTTTTAAACAAGTTTTTTTTTTCCTATTTTATTTGTTACCCTTTGCCTAACGGGAGAATTATGCAAAATAGCAACCAGAATTTTGATGTTCCTCCAAAGGGGACCAAACTTTCCCCCTTCTAATTATTTTTCCTTAAAAAACCCACCAGGGAAACCCCCCCTTTGGGCCTTCCCCCCAGGGCCTACCCTCCCAGGGCCCTTTGGGGGGGGGGGGGGATTTTTAATTTTTTAATTTTATATATATTTTTTTTATAATTTTATATAAATATTTTAAAATATTTTTTAAAAAACTTTGAGGGAAAAAAGGGCACCCTTTTCCCCTCATAAGGTAAAAAAAATTCTTTTTTTGGGTCAAGGGTTTTTCTTATTAATTTTTCCCCCCAAATTATTCATAAAATAAAAAACTGAGAGGGAGATACTTCTCTCCGGGCCAGTAAACAGTTTTTTTGGTAAGATTTTAAATGAAAATTTTGCCTAAATGTGATTTAAAGGGTGTTTTTTCTCTCTCCCCTACACAACAAAAAAAGCCTTTTTGTAAACCCCCTGCCAAAACATATTCAACATGCCCGTCAGTTTTCAAAAATGATACAAAACCAACCAAAAAAATTTTTTTGTAGAATAACAGTATTTAACTGGATTTCCCTTTATACTAGAGGAAAACACAAACCCGACACTTTTCTTATTCATTGTTAGGGGTAGGTTTACCCAGCATAGGGCAAAAAAAAATTATTGAAAATCAAAAACCAAAAAACCCCTTTGAACAGGGGTTTTTTTCCCCAAAACAGCTGTGTTTTTCCGATTAGTTTTTTTGGGGGGGTTTTTAGTTTTTTGGGGACATTTCTTTGGGCTGGGTCGGACTGTTTTGGGGAGGTTTTAAAAATAAGGGAAAAACCCTATATTTGTTAAAAGACCCCCCGTTTTTCCCCCGAAACGCCCAAAAAACCCGGCCCAAAAAAATTTTTTAAAAACCCTTTTTTTCCGGGCTGTGAAAATTGGCTTTTTTAAATAAAATTTTTTCCCCAAACCTTTTTTTTAAAAAAACAAAACCCCCGGAAAATTTGAGAAAAAAAAAAAAAATTTTTTGGGGGGGAAAACTTTTTAAGGTTGTTTTTAAAATTTCCCTAGTCCCTTTGGTTCAAAAAAAGAGTTTTTTTTACCTTAGAACTTAGTTTTTTTTATGACCTCACCAAAAAATTTTCAAAAACATTTTTTTTTGGGAAATTCCCGATTGGGTTCTTTAAGGGGTTTTCCCCAAAAATTTTGGGATCTGGAAAAAACCCCTTTCAGATTTTTTCAGATTTTGGAATTTTCCCCCCATTTCCAAAAATTTTAAAATAAATGGGGGGGGTAAATTTAAAATTTCCTTTTTTTCAATTTTTAATTTTTATATTAAAACACTAAAAAGGGGTAAATTACTTAAAAATTGCAAAAATTATTTCCCCCTGTCACCCGTTTTAAAAAAACCCTTTTTGGCCCCCCTTTTTCCTTTAAGCCTGCCGCCAAAAAGGGGAATATTAATTGGGGGGAAATTTTCCCAAAACAAATTTTTTTTAAAGGGGGCCCTTTCCCGGGGGTTGGGGCCCGCCCCAACTAAAACCTCCAAAAGTCCCTTAAAAAAACCTTTGGTTGGGGCACCCCTTAAAAATTTTTTTCCATTTTTTTTTTGGCCCCTTTTATTCCCTTTTTTTTCAAACTTGAAAAAAAAATATTTTTTTTTAAAAATTAAAACTTAAAATTTTTTCCCTAAAAATTTCCCCAAAATTCCCGGAAAAAGGGCCCCTAAATTTTTTGGGGAAAATTTAACGGGAAATTAAAATATTTTTCATTTTTGAAAGTGTTGGGATTGGCAAGGGTTTTTAAAACGGACGGGTTTTTTTTTTTATTGGAATTTCCCCCCCCCAAAAACGCCCAAAATTTGGGGGGGGGGGGGGGGGGGCCCCCCCCCAATCCTAATATTTTTCCCCTTTGCCCTTTTTTGGGAAAACCCCTTCGAAAATTTTTGGAAGCAAAATCAAAAAAATTAGAAGGGATTTTTTCAGGGGGGGCCCCCTTTTGGTGGCTCATCTGGGGGGTGTAGGTTGCGTTTTTGGAAAAAAATCACAATGCCTTTTTTTTAATTAAGAAAAGGGGCCCTTCCTTTTTTTTGGCCTCAGGTGGTGTAAAGAAGGTCTTTTTTAGGGGGTGGTTTTGTTACAATGTTTGTTTAAAAGTGCGTTTTTTTCTTTTTTTCAAAGTGGAAAAGTTTAAAAAATTTTTTTGTTGAAATTTGCCCCATTAAAATCAGTGTTTTGGGGGGATTTTAGGTTGTTTGGCTGAGGAATTTTTTTAAAAGTGGGTCTAGTTTTAAGTTTACGGGGGGGGGGGGGTGGACTACCATCTAACGGTTGTTCAGGTGTCACCAAGATCATCAAAAGAACACATTTTTAAGCACCTACCTTAAGTCTGCAGCATGTGGGAAAGTAGTTAAAGGAGATTTCTCACAATGCAATTTCACAGAGCCGCAGCCAGCTTTAGACTCGCCCTTCCTCATACCTCCCAAGTGTTACTCTTTTGGAGGAACAGTCCCTATTTTTAACCCATGTCTCTCTTTGCTCTTTGACTGTCCCTCTTTTTCACATGAGAAATAGATTTGCATTAATAAACTTACTATATTGCTCCATAAAATATCCATCTGGCTGCAATAAGACTGCTTTTTTAGGGTAAAAATTAGACTGCAACATAAATATTATTTCATTATTTTTATGTGGCGATTATTTTTGAAAAAATTTGAAATCGGCACGGTTTTTTATTTTTGATGGTTTTCTTAGATCACGCAATAATTTTAAAAAAAAACTGTGAAATCTATAACATCGCGCCATTTTCGGAGCTTCCTGAAATTTTTGGGTGGCCAAACAAATCAGCTTAGAGAATAGAGCGGGGGGCTGTGTGTGCGAGTCATACGGGGGATGTGTATGGTTGCGATTGGCGGGAAAAAATCCATGACCTCGTTTTACATAGAACCCACCCTTCCTGTTCTGCCTCTGTGTGTCAGCGTCCCCTAGGTAGGACGTGCGCACCCCTTGTGCAAACAGCCCAGGAAATTATTCTATTTGTTCACGAGACAGCTATTCTTTTTGCTGTGAACCTTTGAACTTTGGTAATCAGAGATTTTCAGTTTTAGGTATTTGGCTGAAATTTTTAAAAGGCATTACCCCTGTAAAGTCAAGGGGAAAAGCGGGGGGGGGGGGGGGGTTGGCCCGCGGGCGAAAACAGACAAGCTCTTTAAAGGATACTGGATATTGTGCACCCAGACTTAGTGTAGACATTGCATTGCAATAGCTTTATTATTAACAGTTTTCTGTTGAAATATTACTTGGATGTTGGGCAGCCTGAACTTATATTAGGATACAGATCTTTTCTAGTAACTGCAGGTCTATTTGTTAGGTGCAAAACTCCACTTTTATTATCAGTATACATTTCAGATAGGTGTTTTTTTCACTTTTGGTCAGTCAAGCTTTGTTGATAGAGGTACCTTGCACTTAAATTTGAATCCAGCAATTTTGTAGTCACCACAGGTGTATTGATAGGTGCCAAAAATACCTTTTATTATCCGTATACATTTCAGATAGGTGTTTTTTTCACTTTTGGTCAGTCAAGCTTTGTTGATAGAGGTACCTTGCACTTAAATTTGAATCCAGCAATTTTGTAGTCACCACAGGTGTATTGATAGGTGCCAAAAATACCTTTTATTATCCGTATACATTTCAGATAGGTGTTTTTTTTCACTTTGGTCAGTCAAGCTTTGTTGATAGAGGTACCTTGCACTTAAATTTGAATCCAGCAATTTTGTAGTCACCACAGGTGTATTGATAGGTGCCAAAAATAAGTTTTTTATCCGTATACATTTCAGATAGGTGTTTTTTTTCACTTTTGGTCAGTCAAGCTTTGTTGATAGAGGTACCTTGCACTTAAATTTGAATCCAGCAATTTTGTTTTGATTTGAGGGATTTGAGAATAGCTGTGATTTGCCGTCTTTTAATAAAGACTTTCCAAAACTCACATGGAGCGAAATTCAGGTGGTAAGCGAGCAAAGAGGGGGGTAGGACATGGAGGTAGAGGTACGAGAGAAGGTGCTCCTTCCAGTGCTGGCGACAACACGCATGCCAGCCAATCCTCCGTTGCAGGACCGGCAGGCCTGTCATCTCTGGGTCAGGGCCCTGTGAATCTTAGTAACGAACAGCGTCGCCAATCTGTTCTTCAGTGGTTAATGCAACCTGCATCCAGCAGGTCCTCCCAGTCACGGCCACAAATGTCGTCGTCATCATCGTCATGTGGGTTTTGGGGTCATGCTGCAGTCCAGGACAAGCATAGTCAATGTCCAATTCAATTTACATGGTGGTTCAAAGACTCCTTTTTCCGGCACTTTTTAATCTGTGGGTCAGACAGGTGTAATGGTCATTCTGCGGTACAGGACAGATATAGTTAAAGTCCAGTGAAACTAAAATGGTGGTTGAAAGACTCCTTTTTCCGTCACTTTTTAAATCTGGGGGTCATGCAGGTTCGGGGCTCATGCTGTGGCCCAGGACAGGTATAGTGAATGTCAAGTGAAACTAAAATGATGGTTGAAAGACTCCTTTTTGTGGCACTTTTTAAATCTGGGGGTCATGCAGGTTTGGGGCTCATGCTGTGGCCCAGGACAGGGATAGTCAATGTCCAGTGAAACTAAAATGGTGGTTGAAAGACTCCTTTTTGTGGCACTTTTTAATCTGTGGGTCAGACAGGTTTAATGGTCATTCTGCGGTAAAGGACAGATATAGTCAATGTCCAGTGAAAGAAAAATGGTGGTTGAAAGACTCCTTTTTGTGGCACTTTTTAAATCTGGGATATCGACTATCGACCCGATGACGATAATCAACCTAATCACTCATCACTAATTATTATGGGATATGAAGAGCTAAACATATCTATATTCCAATATTTGTATTAAAATGAAAATGTATCCAAGTTTATCATTTTGCATTAATAATCGGATCTTTAACACAATAAACTCTGATGATCCCTCTTTGACCATCTTAAAAGTTGGGAGGTATGCTTCCTGGTCAGGCTGTGGGTAGTTCTATAGCAGTGATTGGCATATCAGCTGTTCCTAGTTATTCCTCTTAGGGTATGTTCACACGGTGTATTGCTGCATGTAGCAATATGCCAGGTGCTTTGGAAGCACTCGATGATCAGCGCCTATTTCCAAAGCACGGGGGGGCCCTACATTGTTCGCAGCACATAATTGCTGCGAACAATTGACATGTCAATTCTCCCCCCGCGCGTACAATATGATTGTCTCTCTATGAGAGCTATGGATTAACGTAATTGCGGTGCGCATTGTGCTGCATATGACGCGCAATATGCGGCGAAATGCGCACCGAAATAAGCCATGTGAACATACCCTTACACTGACATGACTGCTGAAGTATTATAAAGTGTAGTAGTCAAGGCTACGGAGCTCTAAAGGGTGAAAGATTGTCATTTACTTAAGTAAACAAAGTTTATTGCTAGAGATAAGACTCAGCAAGGAGTGACTCAATATGCGTGGACTCACTGCACTGAGGGCAGCTTGGATCAATGAGAGATAATAGAAGGAGCAAGGAGAGGTGAGGAGAGGTGGTCGGTAACCAGAGAAACTTGTGCACTCCTGACCAATGCAAAATCAAAACAGCAATGTATTTGGTAGTCTTCATTTACCTTTCCCTACTTGTTGAAAGCTAATCATTGTAGGGACAAAACCCATTTAAGCCACATAAAACCTCAAAAACTGGGTCCAGTGGTGTGGATTGATTGTGCAGTGCCTTTTGTTTCTCGACTTGCCAATTATTTTACACTTGTCATAAACTGAGATGGACAAAGAGTCCTTGAATTAGGAGACTATGGCTTATCACTCTGCTAGATCACTACATGCCTGTAAGGGATCCGTCAGGGGCGCACGAACAGACACAGACAGCGTGAGACCCTGACACTGATCCCAACCCCTGTCCCTGCCTTTTGGGGTGCCCGACTCCTTAATAGGTCGGCCCCAACCAGAAGACTGAACACTATACTGAATAGCGTGGAAACACAAGATGCAGACAAACAATACAAACACAATAAGGGATGGTCAAACAAGCCAAGTCGGTAACTATCGGGAACGCAGTACAAAGTCAGAAGGCAGAAGAATAAACGTGAAACAAGCAGAGTAAGATAACCATTTGGGGGCACAGAAAAAAGAGGGCGAGTTATCGGCAGAAACAAACCAATATAACAGGCAAGGAGAAGAGACAGAAGAACCCTTAAATACCTTCCAAGGAGAACTAAGAACAAAGCAATAGGAGGGAAAGAAACAGAAGACCAGATGGGAAAGGGGTAGAGCTGTCATCACCAGGAGCAAGGAGCCAGGTTAACACCGGGGAGTGCTGGACGTTCCTTGGCCCGGGCGTCGGCCAGGAATCAATCAAGATAGCAGGGAAGAAAACCATTTCACACAGTGAACACAAATGTAGACACTATGTCAAAAACCCACGGCTTAACGTCGCAACCCGGCCATGGCCGGCGCCCAAAAACTCAACGTGGGGTTCTTTTTTGGCATGATCATGACAGTACCCCCCTCCTTTGTGGGGGGGGTTCCACCGAACCCTCAACAGATCCTCTATGTTTAGCAGAATGGACCTGGTGAATTCTTTCCTTTTCCAGCTTGGGCATGTTTTGCAGATGAGACTCGGAGGCGGACATATTTTGGTCTGGTTCGGCGGTTTTTTTACTAGGTTTTTTTATTTTTAGTTGGGCGTTTTTTAGGAGTATTATGACTCCTAGCCCAGACTGTGCCACAGTTGATTAACGGCGGTTTTATTTAGTTTTTATCCACCTGTAGTGGGCAGAATACGTGAAGTGGGAACCATCATCACGGCAAAAGCGGGCCAGTTTGGGGGAGGAGCAGAATTTTTGTGAAACTGGTAGTTGAGGACACAAATCTGAAGGCAAGGTGGTGACCACACTCCCGAAGAAAGAATATTTCAGGTTTCTCAATTGACAGATGCATAAGATTCCGTTCCGGGGCAGACGAGTTGAGCTTTGCCCCCGAGGGAGGTCTATAGGACAAACATCAGGCTGGGTGTGGAGGAAGATGTTCCCCAACATCCGCATCAAAAAATGCTAGAATTACATTCTGAAATATCATGAGCATTAATTACAGCACACAAAAGGGATGCACTGTCTTTGAATGAGCACCACATGAGTCACCCCATTTGATCAACTCGGTGGTTCTCCCAGTTGAACAACGGATTAATGGAGGCGGGAGCCAGGGCAACCCAAGAAAATATCTGCAGAGAGTTTCTCCATGAAAAAAAAATGAAAGTTTTTCAGTATGCGAACTCCCAACATTCAAATGACCTCGCAGTACAAATTTTTATTCTTCCCCGGTTATGAGGTAGAATCTACACCTGAAACAAAAAAATGGAGAACACAAAGCAACATGTTCCAAACCCAAGGCTTTAGCAACACCCCATACTGATGAAATTAGCAGCTGCACCTGAGTCAATCAGGGCACGACAAGCAAAAGTCTTGGAGCTAGAAAAAATTAAGGTTACGGGCAAAACAAACTTGTTATCAGAGTTAGGTGGTCCCTGTACATCCGAGAAACCCTTTTCCTGGAAATTGTGCAGACGTTCGGTGTTACCTTGAGGTGAATTAGCCTAATAGGACATCTCTTCAGGAAATGGTCAGGCTTCCCGCAAAAAGGCACAAGGCGTTCTCCAAACGGTGTCTCCTCCTGTGGCAGCAGATGTAAGGCCCCAAAACCCCAAAGGGTTCTTCTCCAGAAGATGAGAGGGAGATGGAGAGAGAAGAAACTCTCAAAGAAGGAAGAAGCAGGTTTTACAGGAAAGCCGACTTGAGCTGAACAGTTAAAACACCCTTGCTTTTCCCTGCGTCTCCCCCTTAGTCTTCTGTCAATAGTCACAGCTAGAGTCATAAAGTCACTCAGGGTCTAAGGGATTGGATGGCTGACCATAGCATCCTTCCCACGGCATCAGACAGTCCTTGTCTGAAAAGGGTCTTTCAGAGGTTGGTCAGACCACCCGGTTCAAAAGTACACCATTGGCGGAACTCGGAAACAGTAGTCTTTTAGCCGAGCGGCGGCCCTGCTGAATAGTAGCAAATGAGTCTCCGCCCATTTCCACACGGTTGGGGGTTATCATAAACCTGTCCTAAAGCCAAAAAAATTTTGTCCATAGATCTCCACTCAGGGCTTCCGAGGGTATAGCTAATGCCCAATCCTGAGGTGGGCCCTGGAGGAGAGACACAACAACTGCTACTCTCTCAGCCTCAGTGGGAAAATAGTTGAAGCGAAAAAATAAATTACATGATTCCCTAAAGGTTTTGGAACCTGTCAGGATTCCGTCAAAAACGATCAGGAAGAAGCATCTTAGACTTATGACTATGCTAGATCCACAAAAACTGGGCAGGGAGGGACACAGACGGGTGGCGGGAAGTCCAGGTACCGGGTTAGTTTTGGCAATCCAGACGCTGGGGAGACTTGATTAATAAGCCCCGCCATGCCCTGAAGCTGAGTTGGGCAAATTCAAAACACCAGCGGTCGGTGACCGACAAGTCGGTACTCATATTGAACCGTGAGGAGAGGGCGGGGGAAATGGGTAGGGCCTTTTATAATGTAAGGGATCCGTCAGGGGCGCATGAACGACACAGACAGCATTGAGCCCTGACACTGATCCCAACCCCTGTCCCTGCCTTTTGGGGTGCCCGACTCCTTAATAGGTCCGGGGCCCCAACCAGAAGACTGAACACTATACTGAATAGCGTGGAAACACAAGATGCAGACAAACAATACAAACACAATAAGGGATGGGTCAAACAAGCCAAAGTCGGAACTATCGGAACGTGGTACAAAGTCAGAAGGCGAAGAATAAACGTGAAACAACAGAGTAAGATAACCAGGGAGGCAGAGAAAAAATAGGGCGAGTTATAGGCAGAACAAACCAATATAACAGGCAAGGAGAAAAAGGACAGAAGAACCCTTAAATACCTTCCAGGAGAACTAGGGACAAAGGCAATAGGAGGAAGAAACAGAAGACCAGATAGGAAGGTAGAGCTGTCAATCACCAGGAGCAAGGAGCCAGGTTAACCGTGGAGTGCTGGACGATTCCTGGCCCGGGCCCTCGGCCAGGAATCAATCAAGATAGCAGGGAAAAAAACCCAGTTTCACACTAGTGACCCCAAATGTAGACACTATGTCAAAAACCACGGTCTTACGTCGCAACGGCCATGGCCGGCGACCAGGGAAATCAACGCTGGGGTTTCTTTCTGGCATGATCATGACAATGCCTAGGCTAGAATACAGAAAAATCCATGGCACTCCTTATGCAGTTAAAGGAAGTATTTATTGAACAGACAATTGTATTCAAGATCAACTCTCCATTTAAATGTACAGAATGCACAAAAGGGTTATTAAGTTTCCCATGGTCCACCGTTTCGGCCCTAGCCAGCCTTCATCAGGGACCGAGACGTGAGGAAGAGCAGGAGTGCAGGAGAGTGCATTCTGTACATTTAAATGGAGAGTTGATCTTGGATACAATTGTCTGTTCAATAAATCCTTCCTTTAACTGCAGAAGGAGTGCAGTGGATTTTTCTCAATTCTGGACTATTGCCGATTGGCTTTCCACTGAGCACTCGCCATCCACTACAAGTGTGCAGCACCATCATTTCGTCTACATGCCTAGTTTAAGATGTCAGCACTGTTCAATGTTGTGCCCCAGTGGTTGATAGAACAACAAAAACAACTTTGATAACAGGAAAAGTTGTTTGGAGGTGAACCTCTGTATGGATAGATCATCTGATAGGATGAATGGCGAGTAGTGACCCATTATTTAATGAAAATGAAGCTGCATGTCACATTTCAAGCCAAAGGCGGCAGACAGTGTCAACACAAACCATGATAAGACCTTTCCACAATGTTGCGCTATGAGCCAGACTTCCAGCTACAGGTCTTCCATTGACCTCACCTCAACGCTCTCAAATTCCTCCTATGAGCTAATTTTTCCAACCAGACAGCACCAGGCTGCAGGTTTTTTGTGCTATTGTGAGCCTGCATGGCCTACATGTGCTTCCATGGTCTGCAGTGTCTCCTCTGCAGCACATCTGGGATATCAGTGGTCAACAATTGTAAAAGAGCTGCCAGGAGCCAATTCTGATGATTTGCCCAAATGCTTTCAGCGATAGAATAGTGCTTCAGAGCCAAAAATCCATGTTTGCACAAAGGAAGAAATATTATGGAACACAATAAAAGCGCTTTGAAAAAAATCTTCATTTTAAAACAAGAAGTACCTTTGCAATACTTGAATACTATAAAAATATGTCATTTTATTTGTCATAAAATATATAAAACATAACGCGTTTCACCTGGACTCTGCCATACTTCCTCAGTTGTGATAGCAAGGAAATAAAACTGGAAAAAAATTTCCCAAATTTTTGATTCTTGAATGACGTGTAGAAAAAACATCAGTCTGCTGTATTTGTGGAGCCATGCCTATGTTTTTGGATATGAGCCGAAGTTTCCTTGGACTAAGATAGTTATAGACAAGCTTAGCTACAACTGGCCATTGGGAATTCATAGCTCTGTGTTGGATCAGATAGGGAAGTGAATCACCATCACCTCTTCAGAATCCCCCATGATCTTATATATTCCTACCGGCTAGGAGTCCTGATGAAATATGGTAGGTAGTTCCGGTAACATGTTGGGATATCACATTTATTTTTAGGGGCAAGTTTGTTCAGAGACAGATTACTGATGGGTCAAACCTATTGGGGAGAGTACTCCGTGCTTAGGACATCAAGATGTATTAGCCCCCATAGGGTTACCTAGGGACAGAGATACAGGGCCCTGTCCAAGCAGGACTACAGCATATCTTTAAGAACTGGTAAGATTGACCACAATCTCTCATTTTGTATATCACTGTGCGTTGCGTTGCTTGATATATGTAATGTGTGCAGTATTGCTTCATGACTATGAAATCGGTTATCGCTAGGATATGCCATCATTGTATAATAGGTCCGAGAACTCTGGGACCTGCACCGATCTCCAAAATGAGCCTGAAACCTCTCCTATTCATTTCAATGGGAGATTCCCAACCTGCTCTCTATTCAGAACAGAGAGGTTTCAGGGTTCGTTTTGGAGATAGGTGCGGGTCCAAGAGGTCACAGACCTATTATACAATGATGGGATATCCTAGTGATATGCCATCATTGTCTAAAGTGGGACAACCCTTTTAAGGTCTTAGTACTATGCAATACACGGGTTTATGGATATCTGTGTGTGATATTATTTTATGAACTGTGATTAGTTTAAACATGAAGTAAAAGTTATGTTATTTGAGTTTCCACTCTTATGATTTGTCTGTATATAAGGTCTCCCTAATTTTTTATTCTTGAATTATGTGTAGAAAAAACATCAGTGTCATCAAAGAAAGAGAAGATTCTGAATCTACTTTCCTGTTGGGAAGATAATGAAGAAACTACTTATAAGATGGAAAATTACAATGGGAATCGAGACCATGTTTTCAAATATAGGAGCTGTAAGGATATTAGAGACTACATCAATGATGCCAAAGGTAAAAATTCATATATAAATTAAAGCATGTTTTTGGCATGCTAGAAGCCAGTGCATAGCAAAAATCTGTATTTGCGCCTCATTATGGTGCTGGGTTTTGCCAAACAAGACAAATGGGACTGCTGTTGGTTTACTATGTGTGTTTCTCAAAACCCTTGGGCCAATTCACCACTGCCTTGTTTGCTAACAATTCAGCCATTATGTCCTGCACATGTTGTCATCGCCCAGTAGCATACAGGATAGAACCACCCAGAACTGGGCTTCCGCTCTCCAAAGCCTCGATAGCAACCAGATGGTCATCCTTTATCACGTATGTACTTCCTTGGTAGAAGCAGAATTAAAGGGGTTATCCTGTGTCTGGAAAAAAATATTGTAAATGATAAGTTAAGCACTTCTGTAATATACTTTCATTACATTTTCCGAGGGCTTTCTGAAGTTCTATAAAAGTTTTTGGATGAAAGGAAGGTCAGTAGCTTTGTGTGTCTCCACAAACAGGGAACAGTTCACTGGAGTGTTCCCAACTTGCACTTTGATGATTTATTGATAGGATATGGTATCAAATTGTGAAGGATATGGGTCCCACTTCTGGCACCTGCACCTATCTTGGAAACGGGCCCCTGAAACTCGGCTCAGAATGGAGAGGTAGTCATACTTGTGCATGACTCTCAATTCTGTTTCATGGGAGTACAGCCAAGCACATCGCTTACCTGTACTCAGAACTCACATGGAGTCGTTCCCAAGACAATTGCAGGTCTTAGAGGTAGGACCCACACCTATCACACTGTAATGGAAAATTCTATTGAATTGCCATCAAAGTGTAAAATGGGAACACCACTTTAAGCCCAGGAGATCAGGTAACTAAAGGTTTTCTTCTAAGGCAGCCTTTAAGGCCACAAGGCTTTGGTTCTAGCATAAAGATTTTAACATAAGGTAGGAAACTAAGGGCAAGGTTGATAGGGAGGAGGTTAAACAATGCACAGCAAAGTATGCAATTCTACAGGGCAAAGGAAAACAGCTTTCAAACAGGAAATGCTGCTGCTCAGCTGCCGAGAAGGGAGACATGCAGCATAGGAAGAGCACCGAAAAATGAATAAAAACTTAGACAAGCCATTTGAGATTTTTTTTAGGTCCTGAGATGACTACTTTTAATAAATAACAAATTGATATCATTCTATGCTATAGATGGAATTTATACTTTGACCACAAAAAATGGAATGACTTACCAGACGTTCTGTGATATGACAACTAACGGTGGAGGTTGGACCTTAGTGGCAAGCATTCATGAGAATAATATACATGGCAAATGTACTTTGGGAGATCGATGGACAAGTCAACAAGGGAATAATGCAAATAACCCGAAGGGTGAGGGTAACTGGGATAATTATGCTACTTTTGGGACACCTGAAGGAGCCACAATTGATTATTATAAGGTATGAAACTATGTTGACTTCTTATGATGGGACTACTCACGTCATACATCATGTGATTCAAAGTGCACAGATTTTTACACAATACTTTTTATTGGAATTTAAAAGCTACATGAGGTTTAGAGTTGCAAATATAGTTGCACTCAATCTAAGCCTAAGGGCATGTCCCCACCGCCTGGGTTTTCGGCCGTTTTTTTAGACGGTTTGCGGTTTTGCAGACCGCCTGAAAAACCGGCCGAAAATGAGCACAATGGTGCTTTATGGAAAAGCTGTGCAGCAGTCCCCACTGCACGGGTTTTCCGTCCAGCGGTTTTGCCGCCTGCGGTCCGCCCACAAAACATTGTGTGTG
Source organism: Phyllomedusa bahiana (assembly GCA_025379985.1). Taxonomy (NCBI): domain Eukaryota; kingdom Metazoa; phylum Chordata; class Amphibia; order Anura; family Hylidae; genus Phyllomedusa; species Phyllomedusa bahiana. The sequence continues at coordinate 28,724 of JAODAL010015857.1, forward strand.
CACATTCTTCCGTCCGGTTTCCGGACGGAATATGTGCATCTCAATGTGAAGGGGGAGGGCTTTTCTCCACTCATCGCGGAGAAAAGCCGCCCCCCCCCTGCGGCCATGGGGACGGCCGCAAAACTGTGCAAATACCGGTCACCTAACCGACCGGTATTTGTCACTTGCCGTGTAAACCGCCCCTAAGGGTTATAACATTGGGCAACTCTAACTACTGTGTCAGAGCGACCATAGTTGGTCGCTTGGTGCTGCCACTAGGTGGTGTACGTCAGGAGACCTGCTAGAAACGTGCCACCGAGGGCACTCGGTGGGGGAAGCCAGGTGTTGTCAGTCAGCAGCATTAGGTTGCTGACGCTCATATGTAGTACGGCTGATGTTCAGCCATTAGGGGCTGGCCTTCCCGGAACAACTGCAGATGGGTGGGTGGTTGTTCCCACGTTCCAGGTCTCCATGTTCCAGCCCAGGTATTGGGTACATCTCTGAAGACCTATTAAAGGCCTCCTACTCCAGATGACCGGGGGGCGTGGTTGTCTGCCTGCAGTGTGGAGCAGCAGAGGAGCTAGAGAGAGGCTCTGACCCCTCAGAGGCTTGAGAGAAGCCAGGACCCAGCGGGAGACTGGGAAAATTGAGAAAGTGTATTGTGGGACTGGACATTAGGTCCAGCTCACATGGTAGAAAGGGATTTTCTACACCTATTTCGTCAGTGGCCAGACAGCCGAAAGGTTTGTTTTGTTTATGTTTGTTTGCTGTACGTTGATCCGGAGCCTGAATAAAGCTGGCTGCGGCAAGTATAAAACTGACGCCTGGTGTCGGAGTGCTATATATTGGAGTGCCAGCCTGTTTATGAAAAACGGCGATCCCAGAGCTGAATGACCCCTGGGCCGAGGCAAGATGGCGGCCGAAGGCATGTGAGTTGTCACACTACATAGAAACAACATGCAACCAAGATCATCAAAGAGGTGTTCACATTATAGACTCTTATGGCATATTGATAGGATATGCCAGAGCTGCCATCAGTCATCTATTAACTTTTTCAGGGCCCCATACAGCCAAATCAAATGGGGCCCCCACCCATTACTAGTTCCTATTTTTTTACATATCAGTGGACCCCTTCTTGATTAGGGCCCCTGACAGGAGTACTGCCCGTACTGCCCTATTGGCACCACTGGGATATGCTATTTGGGACATGGACCTATCTTGGGAATGGGCCTGTGAAAATACTGGCTCAGAATGGAGAGCCGGTCTCGCTTGGTTACAACTCTCCACCTTCGGAATACAGGTGAGCGGTGTGTTCGGCTGTATTTGGATGTCCCACAGAACAGAATTGAGGGTTGTGTGCAAGCGTGACTGGCTTTCCATTATGAGCCAATGATTTTGAGGCCCTGTTTCCAAGTTGGGTGCGAGTCCTAGAGGTGGGACACGCACTTATTGGACTTTAAAGGTATGTCCTATCAATATGCCATCAAACTCTATGTTCGGTACACCTCTTTAAGGCTCAAGTTTCATGGATCAAGAGTCATTATGCACAGACTGGCTCGTAGTTTTCTATACATTGTCATACTGTATAAACATTTTATTCCATATCTATATTTGTATCTAATCTGTAACCATTTATTTTGCGTGGAATCCATAGAACCCTGGATTTTATGATATCCTCACAAAAGATGTGAGTGTTTGGCATGTGCCTAATGATACTCCACTGGAGTTATGGAAGAACTCGTCATTACAGAGATATCGGACACAAACTGGTTTCTTAGAGCATGAAGGTGGAAACCTCTTCTACTTATACAAGGTAATGCTTGCCTATTTACTCTTTCTTGAAAAGACAAACTTAGTCCTGTCCATTCTTCATAATATACTGATTTCATTATATTCACATTACTAGTTCTTATCACTAGAAGATCCCTGAAAGCTGTGAGTTGAGGTCACTGGTTGGACATACACATGGACCTCATCCATTGGGAAGGGAATAATGTTATAAAGAATTAGCTTTAAATATACCTGCTGTGGGACTGCTTGCTTTTTTTAAAGTATTTATTATGTGATTGAGTCCATGTTCAACCAAGAGTAGAGAATATTTTTTTTTGGTACTTTATGATCTCAAAGTGTAGGGCAGGTAATGGTGAAAAACTCTGTAAAGGGTTTTCTCACTACAAAGATTAGCTTTCAACATAAAGGGACAGTCAAATGAAAACTTTTTCTAAACAAATTGGTCAATAGATTTTACTTTAGTCATGAGATGAGTGGTTTTTATGTGCTCTGAAGTGCACACAGGTTTCTATGGATATCTGCATACAAGATAGACGTCTTATATCTGATTTGCTGAGAACAGGGGCATCTGTTATCTGATTAGTTGAGAGCAGGGAGTGATGTCACCCTTCTAACGGACTGAGCTCTGAGAAAACTAAGTATATCTAACAAGATTAGCTTCACTAAGCAAAAGGTTCATGTGCTGCGAGGACTGAAAATCATGGCTTTATCTGTAATTTTGTTAGAGATAACAATCTCCTACAATGTCAGGGTAACAGCTCCCTATAAGTTGAATATGCTAATCACTGCTGTAGAACCACCCACAGCCTGAAGAGACAGAGTAAGTGCAAAACTGCTAAACTCAGTGAAACATGGTGAGAAAGCCCCTTTAATGGTGAATTCTCTTAGATGCATAGTTTCTATGCAATGAAGAACTGTATAATGATCTGATTGTAGAATGATCAATTGATCTCTATTTTCTTGTACATTTACTTCATTCCTTAGAAATACCCAGTTACTTTTAAAGCAGGAACCTGTTTAGCACATAATGGACCAGCTATACCCATAGTGTATGACTATGGAAATGCAGAGAAGACTGCCCAATTTTACTCGCCCAATGGAAGAGGTAAGAATACACTATCCATATATTCAGCATGTAAAAGCTCACATGTATACTTTTGCAAAATGATGTACAGAAATTGATGCTAAGGTTGCTTTTTAATATTTACTGGGTCTACTTGCCTTTTACTAGTTGTAGGAACTGTGCTAAACATAGGCCAATTTGGTGGCATTGGCATTGTGAATCCATCCTATTTACTCCATTGCATAGACTGCATAGACCATAGAACTTCCTTCCTAAGCATACCATGTTGGGACAAGCTACAGATGTGTTTACTCTTACTTTTTAGCAAATTTTGTTAAAGATCCCAATTTCTCATGATACACATTCAATACATTATCATGATACGGTAGAAAATAGGTTGCAATTCATATTACAACCATTGGATGGTCCAAGCAGAGAAGTATGACAGGTCTTTCCCTGTTTGCGTAAGGGTAGAGGTCTGTCAGGGAAGCCAAGCTGGACAGTGAGCGGCCACACATGGGATTGCTCTGCTGTTGCCAGTGTGCTTCCTTCCAGACTCAGACTGGACCATAGGGGAGGAGGGGCACCTCTGAGTGGGCAGCTTGACATGACAAGCCTTAGCTTTTTAGCACAATCCTTGGGCCAATTCACCAATACCTTGTTTGCTAAAAATTCAGCCATTATGGAGAGGGATGTCCTGCACATGTTCTCATCGCCCAGTAGCATACAGGATAGAACCACCCAGGACTGGGCTTCCTCTCTCCAAAGCCTCGATAGCAACCAAATGGTCATCCTTTATCATGTATGAACTTCCTTGGTAGAAGCAGAATTAAAGGGGTTGTCCGGTGTCTGGAAAAAAAAATATTGTAAATGATAAGTTAAGCACTTCTGTAATATACTTTCATTAAATTTTCTGAGGGCTTTCTGAAGTTCTATGAAAGTTGTTGGATGATAGGAATGTCAGTAGCTTTGTGTGTCTCCACAAACAGGAAACAGTTCACTGGAGTGTTCCCATCTTGCACTTTGATGGTATAATGATAGGATATGCATTCAAATTGTGAAAGGTGCGGGTTCCACTTCTGGCACCTGCACCTATCTTGGAAACTCAGCTCATAATGGAGAGGTGGTCATACTTGTGCATGACTGTTAATTCTGTTCTATGGGAGTACACACCACTCACCTAAACTCACATAGAACAGAATGGAGAGTCGTTCCCAAGACAGTTGCAGGTCCTAGAGGTGGGACCCACGCCTATCACACTGTAATACCATATTCTATTGACATGCCATCAAAGTGCAAAAAGGGAACACCACTTTAAGTCCAGGAGATCAGGTAACTAAAGGTTTTCTTCCAAGGCAGCCTTTAAAGCCACAAGGCTTTGGTTATGGCATAAGGCTTTTAACACAAGGTAGGAAATTGAGGGCAAGGTTGGTAGGGAGGAGGTTAAACACAGCACAGCAAAGTATCCTTTGACTTGCAGTTTTATAGGGCAAAGGAAAACAGCTTTCAAACAGGAAATGCTGCTGCTCAGCTGCCGAGAAGGGAGACTACATGCAGCATGGGAAGAGCACAGAAAAATGAATGAAGACTTAGACAAGACATTTGAGATTTTTTTTCTAAGGTCCTGAGATGACTACTTTTAATAAATAACAAATTGATATCATTCTATGCCATAGATGGAATTTATACTTTAACAAAATATGCTAAAAAATAAGAATAAACACATCTGTAGCTTGCCCAACATGGTATGCTTAGGGAGAAAGGCAGAGAAAAAGGGTCAGCAAGCAAGAGGCAGATTGCAAGAATCATTGGAAGTATGTGTAGTCATGTACAGTAACTGTGGGGTGGGCCTCAAGGATCAACTCCACTGATGGGCCCCAAGGATCAACTCCACTGTTGGCCTCCAAAACTCAACTCAACTAGTGGGCCCCAAGGACCAACTTCACTGTTGGACACCCAAACTCAACTCAACTAGTGATCCCCTAGGACCAACTCCACTGTTGGGCCCCAAAACACAAGACAGCTAGTGGGTCCCAAAACTCAACTCAACTAGTGGGCTCCTAGGACCAACTCCACTGGTGGGACCCAAGAATCAATCCCTTGTGGGCCCCAGGCACCCCAGTCCTATCTGCATACAAATCGTAAAAGACCTTCACCCACACAATAGATGTCCAGCACCCGTGGAGATAAAATCCAATGTTTTATTTGAAACACAGCGAGTAGGACATTGACCATTGACTGTTTCGAAGTAGACAACCTCCTTAGTTTGTAGCTAATAAAACCTTGGATTTTATCTCCACGGGTGCTGGCTCTCTATCATTTGGACGAATGTCTGTCACGCTTTGAATGCAGCTTGTGACTGGTGTTCCCCTGGGTTTTTGACCCTGCACTCCTTCATCCGACATTAACAAGTGGTGAGCTGGCTATACTCTTCTATTGCCACCCCATTCCTATACTGCTTCCTCAGGTGCGTGACTATATTTTAAAGTGGACCTAGAGACAGCAATGAAGTCCTGAAGTGTTCCAAGGATCACAGTGTTGTAAGGATCACAGCAGTTTCCCCACACTAGGGCTAAACCTACAACCTACAAAGTGCAGATATTTCCTAATGCAGTGTAGTGTGGTAGTTGTAGGAAAAACAGTAGTGCCAACATCCACATGGAATTGTAATTAAAACTGTTACAGCCACATAACAGGGACCACACATCAACTAGCCAGTTCCACAATGGTTCCTATATCAGTGCCTCAGACATAGACACTATAATATCACATACTGTATATGCCTCCTAAATGGTCCTTTAATACTCTGCATTTCCTTTATGGGGCTAATGTCTGTAGTCAAAGATCAGCACCAAAAAAGTTTTTTAAGGCAGAAGCAACCTTTGATTTGAATGTCAATATGGATCTAGGAAGACTAGCCAGAGGTGTGATAAATGTGCTTCCAGTATGTCAGTGAGAACATCTGTTCTCTTATGAATAGCAAATTTAAATTAAATGGGTTGTCTCACTAAAAGGATTGCTTTTTAAGTTAAAGATCTTGCAAAAACAAGTAATTTTGCAATATGTGTCCATTAACAGTCTCCAACCTATTCCTAGATATCCCCTCTTGTATGAGCTGCATCAGCTCCTCAGGTCACTATAGCTACAGACCTGTTCAATCTCTCCTGATAGGCTGCCAGCGCTGGTCGCTATAGCTACAGACCTGTTTGATCTCTCCTGATAGGCTGCTAGCGCTGGTCACGATAGCTTTAGTCCTGGTGTCCTCTGCAGCTCATCACTGCAGGCCAGTTGTAGCCTGTTAACAAGCCCCTGAAATAAAAAATTAAACCGAGAAAACAGGAGGTAAGATGAATCGATTTAGTGAGACAACCCCTTTAAAGGAATGTTCCCATTTTGCACTTTCATGGAATATTAATAGGACACGCCATCAAAGTGTGATAGGTGCGGTTCCCACCCCTTGGAATCTGCACCTCTTTCGGAAACAAGCCCTTGAAAGTCAGTTCTTCATTTTTTAGGAGAGTTTTGATTATAGATGAAGGGTACAAAACTAATGTCTCTAAATATTACTAATGTGGCCATGTCTGATCTTCTGTGAGTACATCTCAACACAACTCAAGTTGAGGAACCAGTTTGGAACATATTGTTTGATTATAGTCATGTCTATATCATATTCACAGCACAATTTATCGCTGGTTTCATTCAATTCCGTGCAATAAACAACGAGGGTGCTGCCCTGGCACTCTGCCCTGGAATGAAAGTGACTGGCTGTGATGCGGAACAAGTATGTATCCTGCTTATTTCTTTTCTCTTTGCTTAGCATGTAGATTCTGTGGCATAAAAATAAAATAGAAAATATGATATCAATTATTCTATAAACTGAACACCGTAAAAGAAAAAACATTCCAAACATCAAAATTAGAATAAAAGGGATCAAAGAAGTTGCATACATTCCAAACCGGTACCAATAAAAAGAACACTTCAGCCCGCAAAAAAAAATGCCCGTCATTCAAGTCTGTAGGTGTTATTACAAAAAAGTTATTGGTCGCAGAAAATGGGGCTGCTGAGCAAATGTCAGAAATAGAATTTGGATTTCTTGTATGGTACCAAATCATAACGGAAACTGTACATGTTTGGTGTTGCCGGAATACAGAGAACATATTTATACCGGAGAGTGAATGCCCTAAAAAAAACCCTCGCAAACATGGCGCATGTAGGTTTTTTCACATTTTGCCCCACTTGGAATTTTTTTTAGGCTTTCCAGTATATTCTATGGTACGGTAAATGACACCATTAGAAAGTGCATCTTGTCCTGCAAAATAAAAGCCCTCATTTGTCTTGGTAGGTAGTAAAATAAAACAGTTATGGCTCTTGGAAGGCGAATATGAAAAAATTAACTTGTCAGCCAAAAAAACCCACAAGGTCCTTAAGGGGTTAACGTAGATAAACAAGCTCCTGTTCTAAAGATAAGACTCAGCAGGGAGTGACTTATCATGGTCGGAGAGAACAGCAAACAGCAGCTTAGAGCAATCAGATGAGAGAGAGCAGGGAGGGGTGGTCGGTAACCTAGGGAAACGTGTGTACAGTATCAGTAGATAAAATCTTCTTTATCTCCTAAACAAAGCATAATCAACACAGCAATGTATTTGCAATAGTCTTGATTTCCCTTTACCTATGTGTTAAAAGTGTGAAAAAAACCTTAAAGATATTATCTTTACAGGTTTCAGTATGAAGGTATAATTGTATCTGTTGTTGCAGCATTGTATCGGAGGAGGAGGATATGTAGGAGAGGGGCTCATCAGACAGTGTGGAGACTTCACTTCTTTGGATTGGGATGGATATGGTACTCATACCGGATGGAGCTCCAGTAAAGAGATAACAGATGCAGCAGTCCTGATCTTCTATCGTTAATTTGCAAGCATTCATGCATCAAGCATTTACGTATTATAAGTATATTATTGATTACTATTATAGCTTGTAGTGTTTCTAGACTTTTTAGTATTGATCTTAATCCACTACTGTATCAACAAGCTTAAGAGGAGGAAAGGTAGCTTCTGAGCCATAGATTTTAATGTTACTCTGACATCCCTGTGTTCATTATCCGTGCTTAAAGGGGTATTCCAGAATATAAAACTTGACTCCTACTAAAAGTATAGAGTACAAAGCAAAATTCTTCAACATATAGTAATTAAATATTTTCAGTAGTTTCCCATATATCACTCAGGAAATACTGGAGCAAAATGTAATGTTTATAGCTTGTGCCATGGGATATGACCGGTAGTTCACTTTCTGGTCAGGCATGCTCAGTTCCAGCTCTAGGAAGGTGAGCTATGTTTCTTTGAAGCAGCAGAGGGTGGTAACTAAGAACTAATATGAAAGGCTGAACAGTGAGGGAGCACAACATGAGATGTACAGGAGGTTGGAGATTTGCTTTTCAGCAGTTAGAGGAATACAAGGAAGGAGAACAGTCTAGAATAGATGTCAGCAATGCATGATGGGAAGGGTAGTCTGCTTCCCACATGGCTGCTGCTGAAGCCAAGCCCACTCTTGCTATGTTCAGGAGGAGCACATGGGGGCATCAGTGTGACAACATTCGTCAATTATACATGTTTTGGATGTAGGATTAGGGTATGTTCACACAGCGTAATTGAAGGGCATATTTTGGCATGTAATTGCACTGCAATACGCCCAAAATGCACCCTACCATTACAGTAGAGAGCTATGAATTACACCTGTCTTCCCCGGCATACTTTTATACACCGTATTATACACCAGGAGAAGGTGACATGTCACTTCTTCCCGGTGTCTACGTGCCATGTATAATAGAAGTGAAAGGGGCCCGACCCCCACGCTTTAGACATACGAGCTGGCCTTCACGTACTTCTAAAATACCCGGCGTATTGCGGCGAGCACAGTACGTACTGCAATACACCGTGTGAACATACCCTTAGTGTTATACTATTGCTCTGTGTTTAATATCCCTTCTGCCCCCTTTCAAGTTTTGTGTCCAAATGGCAGAATACCCCTTTAATTAGGTGAATTACCTCTGCAGTGTGACATCCCTGAGTGCATTATCCCTTTACTGTGATTTAATTATGGTTATTATCTCTGTACTCTTATGGAAATTAGGTTATTTTATGTTGTTCATTCTATAGATTGAATTGGTGATTTAAGTTTGCAATTTCTCATGAGACAAAATGGCTGACACTTCCATCTTGTCATATCTTATGTTATTGAAGGTTAGGTCACTAGTTCTGTATTTCAGTTCCTCATTTTTTGATATTTGGCTAAACTCCCAGAAGTTGACAGTAGCAAAACGGAAACCACAAGTGTCTGCAGACTTGAGGGGGAAATTTTAAGGGAAGTGAAGTAATTGAGCAAGAGTTTCTTGTATCTAAGGCTAAGATATAGCTTGAAACAGAGGGTTCTGATCTGATTGGAGAACATACCTCCACCAATCAATTTTTAATAAAATTAAGGGGTATGTATTTAGATGATGTAATTGATAAGTAACCAATAAACTTATCTGGGTAGGTTTTGGTATGATAATTATGGGGAGGCTTAATTAAGTTGTTTGACCAATAGAATATGTAATCCATGCATAATGATGTATAATGACGTATTGTTTTACTAATATATTAAAAATATGATGCGCCTTAAACAGAGGTTATAAAACTCATGCTTTGCTTGTAATAAAGCCAGAAGATTTTGCATTGACACCTGTGTCAGCATCTCTTTTCATTCATATGCATATGTCTTAATTATGAATTATTGATTAATTTGGAACCCGCACAACGAGGTTAGAAGGGTCTTTAAGAGCCTTTCCACAACAACGATGGCGTCCCTGGGTGGGCCCAGGTACAGGTGTTGGCGGATTTTACCCGAAACGCTTGAGGATCATCAGATCGGGATGAACCGATCACAAGCTGCAGCCAGGTCAGACCTTTGTTCTTAATTAAACTATCTGTTCCTCCCTGACTGTATGTTCCCTCTGTTTTGAGTAAGTTTCTCCAGATAAGGTTCAATTAAATGGCCTGGGTCCTTTGAGACAAAGAACATAAAAGTATGCCTCGTTGTGTTGATTAAAACAGTATAGAGCTCAAGATGCTGTATTTACTAGTAAAACGTAAAAATCCTGATTTTCAAGGGTCCCCTCATTTGTCCATGGAGTTTAGTGCCATGTGCAGTTAGCTGAAATGATGAGAACAAAAGGTTTTACAGAGCTCAGCTAATTGAGGAAGTTAGGAAATGTGTTAGAGTGCACCTCATTATTGTGACCAGTGTTGTACAGTGTTAGTATTTCTTGAGTTAGTAGCTCCCTAAATTATTGCAGATGTAATATGACAGCCCATTTATTCTTGGATATATTTCACTTCTGCTCTTATGTATGGTGATAATGATTTAAGTTTTATATTGAAGTGTGGAATGACATGTAGAAGTGCCTATGCCAGACCCTATTGTGAGAATTGTGATAAAGTGGGTGTGGTCTTCCAAGCTACAGAGGAAAAGCCTTATGTGATTGTAGAAATCGAGCCTTTTATGTTGTTTATGCCACATATAGTTTTTGATAGAAGAGAGATTTTTTGGGGAAAAATGTGAAAGTGTGTTTTTAGAAGTGTGAACTTGCATTATAGAAAAGAACAGACGCTAGGTTTCAGGCTCCTATAATTTATAGCACTTTGCCGTGGTTAGGAGTAAATGTTTAATCATCCAGATAAAAGATTCAGTGCTGACTTTTCCACATGAACCAGAAGATGTATCTGTTGTGTTATGTTAGTAGAGCATTAAAGTGATGAGAGACAGAAGCAATCAGTCATATTTTTTGCACTTTGTTCATATTGTCTGTTATGTTGAGAAACAGTGAGGTGAGGATGGTTCTGAAGGAACTTAATTTTTTTTTATTGTGAGCAGTGTGTATGCAGTATCTGTGTAATAGATTTGACGGTGTGTGGTGTGAGGAATTCCCATCATTGTTTCAATACGTATTATCAGTATCTGATCAGTACCTGTAAGCTCACCTTGATGATGTCTAAAGAGGTGATGCTCTCACCAGAAAGGCAAGGTTTGTCTGAGGGAGGTGTGGTCGTATTGAATTGAGATTCTTTGTTGTTTTAATTGTTTTATTGTAGTTTTGCAGTACAAGACTATGGGGGAATTCAGCCAGAAAAGATGGCATACACACACAGGGACACAGAGATTGACTGCGATACAGTGATACACATTGTGAGGATACCTGAATGGAAAAAAAAAAAGTTAGGGTGACTTAAAAAGTTGATGATTGATACACATGGTTCCAAAAGGCAGATTAAATTGAAGAAATATAGAAAAAAAGGTTTTTGAGGAAAGGCAATGTTTTAGTAATACAGGCATAAAAATAGCACAAGGTTTCAAAAACTAGTAACCAGGAACATTATGGGAAGAATTTAAAATTTAAAGAATGTTATAAGGGTAAATATGTTTATAGGGCAGTAGATAGATAAACCAATGAGACCCCGAGTTTGTAGAGGGTACCTGGCACAAAAGCAAAGACATACAAACACAGGAAAAAAAAAAAGCAGACAAGTCTGAAGAGTTGTTTTCTTTGCACCCCCCTGGCACGGAGCAGAGGGCAGGCACTGGAGGTTTAGATTTAGATTAGGTAGGACAGTAAAAATGGGCCACGGCTGCAGATCAACCGGGAGGGTGAAAACCAGCGCTGGTGGGTGAAATATATCACTTACTTTGCCTTCCTGCTTGGTGGCTGCTGTGACCCAGGTGCTGTCTTTCTTTGAGATGGTCTGAAATCAGAATACACTTACCCATGCAGGTTATTAGTGTGGGATGTGTCCAATGTAGGTGAGAAAGGTGCTGCAAGGATGTGTGACAATGGTTGTTGTAAAAGATATAGAATTAGCCTTTATTTAGTTATTAAGATCCCTGGCGAATGTAAAACTAGGTAGATAAAAAAATTAAAAGAACAAAAGTAAATGTAAGTGGATTTGAATGTGAAGAAGTAGTAGGTAATTTTTTGTAAATTTATATATATATATATATATTATATATATATATATATATATATATTATATATATATATATATATTATATGTGTGTGTGTGTGTAGATGTGTCATCTAATAGGCTCTATTTCACCCAGTGTTGCTCACAGTATTCACCAGTCCATCCTTCTATAAAAAAAAAAGTAGTGAAATAGTGACCCATTGAGTTCTAGTTTTAAGGGTATCATATAGATGCAGGTAGAGGTATGTCAGAAGTATAATATAGCACTGTCCATCAAAGTATTTAGGAGAAAGAAATACTGTAGCGGATTAAGTATATTAGTATATTGTAATACATGACTTATGAGATCTCACTAAGTTTTTGTATCTGATGCTCTTGTAATCACAGTCATTACCTTAAAGGTACTCCTTAAAATAGCTATATTGTATATCTACACATGATCATTATACTGGGTTGTCACATGTCTCAACAGGGAGGATGGTGGAGATGATATCCAGACGGTCTACAAAGAGAACTATTGCTTGCTCATAATAAAAAATAGTAGGAAAAGAAAAATAATGGCCTATTTATGTTTCTAAATAGTGGGGTAAAACAAGTACTGAGACAAGTAGTGGTATTAGCATGAATGAGCAGCAAATGAATAAATAGCAAATAGAGATATTTATAAGCTATTGTAAAAATTAATAATAAATTGGCAGATTAGGAGCATTTAGTTCCAGAGCAAACTGTGTTAGATTTATATTGTATATAAGGACAAATGATACCGGCTACCAGCAATGTGGAGATATATATTTATATATATAAAAAACTATTTGAAAATGAGGCTCGGCCGTTAATGGGCATACATGTACAACAAAGATTTTATCAGAAACAAATGATTCTGTTTGTAATTTTAACAGGTATATATGTATATAAATTAAAACTTAAATGATAGTATTATCATCTTAAAAATCACTGAATTGTATGATATAGCAAAGGAAAAATAAACCATCATATCACTGCATATAAATGTTTCCCTTTTAAAATATAACTTTTAATATATCATTTAAAAAGATTAATATTATTTTAACCCCTATATTAAGTGCTCAAAGTATAAATTAATACATAAAGAGTACAAACACTATAAGGAACAATGTTGTTTTGCTGTTGCCAAATGTTCCCTAAAGCTTAGTCTGTCAGCGGAAGAATCGCCTTGAATAAGAGCGGTCCCACTTTAACAGACTATTTTAACTCCTACTGTTTGTCTCTACTAAACAAAATAGAATACCCTACTGCTCCTCCAAACATTCATACCAGGAGTCTTATAAACTATCTTTTAGAGCTTCAGTTCTCCCGATGCGTTTCCCCCCGCAAAACAGGGTTCATCAGGGGAATCAATACATAAACTGAAGATAAAAATCTTATTAAACTTAGTATATCACTTTAAATGCACCTGACAATTTAGAAGTAATATAGAATTACTGATAATGAGTGATATCATAAATTATACTTATCTTCCCTTCAGTGTGTTTAGATGCTATCATCTGAAGGGATCCTTATTATGAAGGACTGGCACCCTGGATGATGAGGAGGCAAGGTTGATACGTAGCCTGTCTCCTTAAATAGGCGCACTCCACCCCTACCCATGTATATGTCACTTGTTATTTGTTACCTTTACATGCCTTTACATAGGTTATTTACTTATTCTAGTTACCGGTCACAGCCACTCTATCCCCGTCATTCTCTGCGTTCCTAATCTCCAACTGCGCCAGACCGGAAGTGATGCAAAGGATTGGAAGAAGTGCTTCGGCGGTACTATCTATCCGCCCCTGCTACAATAGAAACTCCGTCCTCCAACTACTAGAGCCAAATGTGCTGCCAGCCAATACACATTCTTCTACAGCTGAATCTATTCGCCTTTGTGGCGGTACCGGAGGGGCTATTGTATATTGTTATTGAAAAAGAATAAATAGTAATAAATTATTCAATATACAATTATGATATTAACTACCTAAGCCATACTACTTACATTTACCCCTAATTATAAACCAATTACGATATACCTCCCCCCAAAAAAAAGGAAAAAAAAAAAGGGAGGTATATCGTAATTGGTTTATAATTAGGGGTAAATGTAAGTAGTATGGCTTAGGTAGTTAATATCATAATTGTATATGGAATAATTTATTACTATTTATTATTTTTCAATAACAATATACAATAGCCCCTCCGATACCGCCGCAATGGCGAATAGATTCAGCTGTAGAAGAATGTGTATTGGCTGTCAGCACGTTTGGCTCTAGTAGTTGGAGGACGGAGTTTCTATTGTAGCAGGGGCGGATAGATAGTACCGCCAAAGCACTTCTTCCAATCCTTTGCATCACTTCCGGTCTGGCGCAGTTGGAGATTAGGAACGCAGAGAATGACGGGGATAGAGTGGCTGTGACCGGTAACTAGAATAAGTAAATAACCTATGTAAAGGCATGTAAAGGTAACAAATAACAAGTGACATATACATGGGTAGGGGTGAAGTGCGCCTATTTAAGGAGACAGGCTACGTATCAATCTTGCCTCCTCATCATCCAGGGTACCAGTCCTTCAAAATAAGGATCCCTTCAGATGATAGCATCTAAACACACTGAAGGGAAGATAAGTATCATTTATGATATCACTCATTATCAGTAATTCCATATTACTTCTAAATTGTCAGGTGCATTTAATGTGATATACGAAGTTTAATAAGATTTTATCTTCAGTTTATGTATTGATTCCCCTGATGAACCCTGTTTTGCGGGGGGAAACACGTCGGGAGAACTGAAGCTCTAAAAGATAGTTTATAAGACTCCTGGTATGATTGTTTGGAGGAGTAGTAGGGTATTCTATTTTGTTTAGTAGAGACAAACAGTAGGATAAAATAGTCTGTTAAAGTAGGACCGCTCTGATTCAAGGCGATTCTTCTGCTGACAGACTAAGCTTTAGGGAACATTTGGCAACAGCAAAACAACATTGTTCCTTATAGTGTTTGTACTCTTTATGTATTAATCTACACTTAGAGGACTTAATATAGGGGTTAAAATAATATTTTTAATTGATATATTAAAAGTAATATAATCTTAGAACAACTCTATGCATTGTTAAAAAGAAAATATTTATATTTATTTAAGATCTACTTCTTGCAGGATTAATGACAAGATCTGTATTGGAGATCAATACAGACACAAAAAGCTGAATTTTATGTATAATAAATCCATGGACCTTGCAAAGCATAAATCACTGGACATGTAGTAATATAAGTGTGTTATGTTATAAAGTTATGAATAACCATCCAAGAGCCATTGCTCAAAATAGATATATTTACTAAGTGGCTAGTGCTGCAGGGAACCCTGATGTTCTCACATAGTGATACAGTAATAATAGTCCATGTTTTTGTGACATAATGGAGAGTTCTGGAGAACAAAGTAGGAAAAAACAAAAAAAAACAAACAAATAGATGGGTCTATTGCCTGCCATTGGTAATTTTTAATATGCAAATTACTCTTGCAGTTATGGTAGTAAATATATGGTAGAGCAGGTTTTACATTATCAGATTTTTAAGATATTAACAAGCGTGAAGTTTTTTTTTGTTTCCAGGTTCCAAGCTCTCTTCCAGGTGATATTGATTGGTCCAACAAAACCACAAAGACTGAGCTATTGACTAATTTTATATATTAAGATTAACTCTTGTGCTCTAGGTATTATTAACCTTTCAGACTGTATTTTACAGATACTGCAGGTAATGATGCATCAGTTTTGACACAATTTAGGCCAGACTAACAATGGGCAGCAGCTTACTATTCAGCCAGAGTAGACCCAGTCGCAAGGGTGGCGGGCTGCATCTTACACATCTTATGCTGTCGGTGCAAAAGTGTAGAGTGTAGAGATTTTCTTGAATTAATCAGTGACTGTTTATTGTCTTGATTTACTTCTTCTATTCTTTTTGTTCACACTGACTAGTCATTACTGCTAAGCTGTGCCCAACTCTGCTATTCCAACATTCACTCCCTCTTTCTCTGGCTCCATGCCCAGACAATATTCTGGTGGAGAATGCGGGCCAGACAATTGAGTAATAGTCAGGTGATGTTTTACTTAACAATGCCTTAAAGTTACAATGTGTTTTATTTATGCCTGATAATGTCACAAATTCATTGTTGAACTTTGAACCTAACAATCCACAGACACTCTGCTGCATCTGGAGTGGAGAGGGGAGGAGAAGGTAGTGTGGGCACCCCCTTTCCTACATTTAGATAATCACAATTTCGAGTTGTATGTTGATGGATCAAGATACAACATAAATGGAAGATTCTACACAGGAAATGCGCTGATCAGAGACTGTAAAGGCCTAAGCCCTGCTGTTACACACGTCTGCTTAAGAAGCCGAGTTAAAAGTATTGGAAGAAGCCAGCAAGCATTTCACTGGTTTTACTGCTAACATATTTACAGACTCTCGCTATGAATTTGCGTTCCTTACAGCTAATGGACAATATATTAAAAGGAAAACAAGTGCGAGCACTGATGGAGGCATTGCTGCTGTCTACAGGAATTGCAATTATTAAAGTTAAAGGACATTCTAAAACAGATACAAATGAAACAAAAGGCAACTAAAGCTTCCCGAACCAAGCTGAATCCTGCCATCATCACCACAGCATTACAAAAAGAACAGCGCCACAGTTGCCTCTGAACTTTGACATCTTTAAAAAGTTACAAGAAGAATAAGCTGGAGAAGAAGAAAAGAAGATTTGGAAAGGGAAGAAGGGGATTTTGACTGCACAAGGCCTATGGGTAGTTGGGAATAGACTGTGTCATCCAAGAACTCTTTATCCCATGATGGCCCAAGCTGCACATGGAGTCACACACCAGTGAAAGACTGTTGCGGCCAAGTATACTCAAAGGTGCATGATTTGTGCCAGAAACAATGTGGGAAGAACAGTAAAGACCCTGAAGCGTCACACTCCCAGAGCAGACTATCCTTTCCAGAGACTACAATTGCATCGAGTGGTAAAGTGGGAGTATGTCCTGGTCTGCATTAATCTGTTCTCCGGATGGCCTGAAGTTGCTACAGCTCAAGCTACAGCCAAGAAGCTACTGTCAGAAGTGTTGTGCAGATATGGAGTTCCTGAAACCATCGAGAATGATCGAGGCACAGCCTTCATTGAAGATGTCATGGAACCATTTATTTTTATTTTTAGACTTTTTATACGGCCTAGAGTGGAGCAGCGGGAGAGTGGAGAGACTGAATTATACCTTAAAAATCCAAAAAGCTATGCAGGAACTTGTAAAGCCATGGACTGAATGTTTTCCATTAGTTTTCTTTATTCATTGGGTATCTCCTAGTGATAAGACAGGTCAGACATTTCAGGTTAGGTCAGGCGGCCTTAGGTCCTTAGGATAGGTATTCATTGTTTTTTTTTTCCACAATACCTCCAGATGCAGCATAGTGGCTTGACTTCTTATGTGACAACTCTTACAAGGCATTTGACTAATATACGTTCTCATGTTTTTGCTTTAAATTCTGATGGATGGTTCACACCTCTTACATCCAGGAGATTGGGTTATTGTTAAAAGATACATGAGAAGGGCTCCGGAACCACAGTTTGATGGACCCTACCAAGTGCTCCTGACCACACATATCTGTAAAAGCTGGAGGGAAAGCCTAACTAGATCTATGCCTCTCACTGTAACAAGGACACGGTCCCGGAGACTGAGGATTAAAGTACTTTGCTTCAAAGGGAAACAAAAACATGCCAGTACTTTAAAACAAAACTATTTATATTTGCGAGATTGGTTTGTGACCCTGGGTGAACCTGTTTGTCCCTTCACAGATATTTGCTCCCTACAGAAAGGACATTTGTGACTTTGAAAAATAACCCAAGAAAGAGGTTTACCTGCTTAAAGAGGACAATAAGAAAAAATATATATGATACATTTCATTATTCCTTTTCTTATTTGTTGTGAGAGAAAGTATTACTAAAGAAATTTGTTTTTAAGTAGGTTGATTAATGTTTTATAGTATAATTCCTTTTTGTACGGTGCTTTACAAGTTTGATGTCTGTATATTTTTTACTATATATATATTTTATTTATGTTTCTAAGAAATGGACTAGATATATTTCATATATCTGTGTAACTAGAACCTGTAGCATTCCCAGATGATCATTATGTTTGCAAAGACTCACTCTATCAGTGTATCCCTAGATGAGTTTTAAACACCAGATGAGGTGGTTGCAGGATCTGCTTGCATCTTCCCCAGGTTACTATTAATAAGAGTGTTGCTTGGATAAATTATATGTACTATAATATTACATCTTGACTAGAGATGGGTGAATTTCTCAAAAATTCGATTCGCCAAGTTCGCCGAATTTTCCGTCAAAATTCTTTTAGACTTGAATTTATTTGTGGCGAATCGCATTAAAAACAGCTGTTTCCTGGCTGCGGAGAGCCTGTAGGGTGTTGTAGAACATTGTGCCATGTTCAAATATGCATAGGGAGCGTAGTTTGGTCTTTATACAATGCTGTGTTTTAGTATGACATGCACATGACAGCCGCCGCTCTTAGAATCGCTTCACACTTCACTTCTCTGGGCAGTTACAGGGGCAAAACTGACCAAATAACTGAAGTGGGAACGCAGCCTGACAAGGTAATGTCAGCGCCAGCTGGAAAGAACCGAGCTGAGGGCTAAGATCCTACTATAATAATAATAATCTTTATTTATATAGCGCCCAACATATTCCGCAGCACTTACAATAATAGAGGGTATAAGCACAGACAAACCAGAATTAACATTATAAAAAAGCTACTTACAAATCAGACATGAGTAGTGTTGAGCGATTGCGTTGGCTATCGAGATCGAGCGATAGTCGATAGTCGGCCGCTATCGATAAGGTTTTTCGATAGTGAGCATCGATTATGAGCGATTACCATTAAAGTCTATGGGAGAGCAACAACACCTTCATTATTACACCCAAACAAGGCTGGAGAAGCTGAAATTAACATCCACAACAGTCAAATAGATACGTGCTACATCTTAGGCAACACACTTAGGTTATAAAAGTCACAGAAAAAAAGTCACAGACCATTCACTATCCCTGTCTTGTACCACAGCCTGACCCTTAAACCTGCATCACCCACAAATTAAAAAGTGCCAGAAGGCAGTATGATTTGAACCATCATGTTACTTGAACTGGGCATTGAATATCCCTGTCCTGGAACGCAGCATGAGCCCCAAACCTGCATGACCCCCAGATTTAAAAGTGCCGGAAAAAGGAGTCTTTCAACCACCATTTTAGTTTCACTGGACATTGACTATACCTGTCCTGGACCGCAGTATGACCATTAAACCTGTCTGACCCCCAGATTAAAAAGTGCCGGGAAAAGGAGTCTGTTATGTCTGTATCTGTTATGTTTTCGTATAATACACGGTATTTTTTGCACCTTTCAATTCACCTGTGGTGACTATAGAATTGCTGTTTTAAGATTTACGTGGAAGCTGCGTCAATGAACAAAGCTGGGTGCGCAAAAGTCAAAAAACACGTATCTGTTATGTTTTCGTATAATACACGGTATTATTTGCACCTTTCAATTCACCTGTGGTGAATATAGAATTGCTGTTTTAAGATTTACGTAGATGCTGCGTCAATGAACAATGCTGGGTGTGCAAAAGTCAAAAAACACGTAACTGTTATGTTTTGGTATAATAAACTGTATTTTTTGCACCTTTCAATTCACCTGTGGTGAATATATAATTGCTGTTTTAAGATTTACGTAGATGCTGCGTCAATGAACAATGCTGGGTGCGCAAAAGTCAAAAAACACGTAACTGTTATGTTTTGGTATAATAAACAATATTTTTTGCACCTTTCAATTCACCTGTGGTGAATATAGAATTGCTGTTTTAAGATGTACGTAGATGCTGCGTCAATGAACAATGCTGGGTGCGCAAAAGTCAAAAAACACGTAACTGTTATGTTTTGGTATAATAAACGGTATTTTTTGCACCTTTCAATTCACCTGTGGTGAATATAGAATTGCTGTTTTAAGATTTACGTAGATGCTGCGTCAATGAACAATGCTGGGTGTGCAAAAGTAAAAAAAACACGTAACTGTTATGTTTTGATATAATAACGGATTTTGCACCTTTTAAAATTCCCGGGGTGGGAATATAGAATTGCTTTTTTAAAGATTTAAATAGATGCTGCGTCAATGAAAAAAGCTGCATGGCAAAAATAAAAAAAAACAGGGAATTTATTTTTTTTGGATAATAAAAATATTTTTTGCACCTTTTAAAATTCACCTTGGTAAATATAGAATTGCTGTTTTAAATTTACGGAGCTGGTCAATGAACAATCTGGGTCCCAAAAAGTCAAAAAACACGAAACTTTATTTTTTTGGATAAAAAACGGTTTTTTTTGCCCCTTTCAATTCCCCTGTGGTAAAATATGAATTGCTGTTTTAAGATTAGTGGAGGCTGCGTCAATGAACAATTGGGTGCGAAAAGTAAAAAACACGGGTAACTGTGTTGTTTTGTACGAACACAGTATTTTTTGGCAACAAACAACCTGTGCTGACTACAAGATTGCTGTATTGTAATTTAACTGCAAGGTGGATTATAAACACACAGGGTTTTGGGAAAAATTGAAATGAATACCTATCTGAAATGTATACTGATAATAAAAGTGTAGTTTTGCAGCTAACAAAGAGACCTGCAGTTACTAGAAATGATGTGTATCCAATATAGTAGGCTGCCCAATATTCCAGGAAATATATTTTCAATAGCAAACTGTTATAATAAGTTATTCTCTACTATGTCTACACTAAGTCTTGGTGAACTTTGATCCAGTGTTCTTTATAGATAGAGCTTTTCTGTGTTCGCCCGTGGGGCAACCCCCCCCCCCCCCGCTCCCACTGCCGTGAATTTACAGCGGTAGATGCTGTTTAAAATTTCTCTAGCTAACTACATAAAATGTTCAATCTCTAATCTAAAACTAAATTGGATGGATCAGAGCGAATAGGTAGAGGGACTTTTTTCTATCTGTTCCCTTTTGTTGGCTTCTCTTGCAGAAATAGACAAATTTCGCTGAGTGTTTGGGCCACAGGCAGAGCGCAGGTCATATCCCTTATGAGACGCTGAGAGGGACACTGAGGCTGAAACAGGAAACGCTGTCTATGTAAACGGAAGGTCATGTGATTTTTCCCAGCCAATCGGCAACCATACACATACCAGTCATGGACGTCGCACAACACATTCATCACATGCTCTTTCTGTAATCTCATTTGCTGGCGCCAAAAAATTACAGGAAGCGCGAAAAAGGATGCGATTGGCTTATAGATGATGCACAGATTTTTAAACCTTATAGAATATTATTCGGCATGATCTGGAAATTGCGTATCACCAATAAAAACCTTGCACGATTTCTACTTTGTCGATAAAAACACTCATCATACTCCAACACGATGTTTTTGTATGTGTTCCGGACCCAATAAGTATTCTGGGTATCCAAAAAGGACGAAATGGCCCGAGCTGGATCGTCAAGCCATAGAGGTGTTTGTCCTGCCAGCAGGCCAGCGTCCATATCTGAGCGGACCTTCTGCACAGCTGGAGGGGAGTCATTACAGACGAACGCATCGGCTTTCCACAGATTAATGTGGATAGTTTGACTTTATCAAGATGAATCAGGCACGGATCTCTGATGTGTTGTGGCCATCCAATTGCCGAGGTCACCGATTAGTTGCCGGTTATACCTTTCACATTCCTCTTCAAACAGAAATGGTCCTCTTGAAAAATAAAAATAATTTTTTGGCTTTTTTTAAAATGATCATTTCTTAATGCAATTTTTATTCTCTTTTCCATACAGATCATTTTTCTGGTTTTGCTGTGAGGAGAATGTTTAAAGAAGAGCAAGGTTTTTGACAAATAACCTTATTCATTTACTCACTTTAATCCTAAGGAAGTTTTCGCGATTGTCAATGGTTTGAGGTCATAGTTGCTGTGAGATTTGAAGCTATATTATGGTCATTTGGAACACAGAAATGTGGCTTTTAAGTGGGCATTTCATCCCTCACAATTTTTTAATAGTGCAGAGACGTCATATTTATAATTTTTTGGGGTCATGTAGCGTGAGATACAGCATAATCATGGTCCTTTGAACAAGAAATGTTGGCTTCTAAGTGGCATTTCTCCCTCACAATTTTTTCAGTGGCTCGAGAAGTCCTTTTTTATAAATTGTTTGGGTTCATTGCTGCTTTGAAATGCAGCATACTACAGGTTACTTTTATAAAAAAAATGTTTGTTTCTAACAGACAGTTGTTCTCACATTGTTCACAGAGTGGCTCCAAGGGTGATGGTGCTGTCAGAAAACAGGTATAGGTAGGACTCTGTTAATGGACAATATATTGCAAAATGCTTGTTTTGCAAGATCTTTAAACATAGTATCAATTCCTGTATTGAGGAAAAACCCATTTATACAATTAAAAAAAAGAGAAACAAAGGACCATGGTGGGATTCCCATCCTACTTTTAAAAATGTGTTTATCTAGAAAATAAACTACTAAAAAACCTTGCATGTACAAACTAGCTGTAACAAAAAAAATTCCTCTGAATTGTACAAGGGAGGTACAGGAAACTTGACCAGATGTTAGGTTATTCAGAGGGACATGGAGTATGGAGCACGGACAGGAGAACAAAGTACAGTGACAATTTCCTCCAGCACGTTGAGTAAAAGAGAAAAAGAATGCCAAGAATAAAGGGCACCTGGGGTGGAAACAGGAGCCATTTAACACCTGTCATTTCCAAGTGAAGCTCAGTTGGTCCGCCACTCATACAAGAGGGCAAGCGCAACCCAGGTCTTGACTGTGTACTGAGGAAGGCTGGAGTTCTCACACATCCGCTTCCGCCCACTCTGCTTCAGCACGGACAGTTTTTGTTTTTTGCTGTGGTAATCCAGGGCATTTTAACCTGCTTAGTTGGTGTTAATAGATGAATACTAGACTGCCTAGCCTGGGCTCTCACCGCACCCACTGTAACTCCCGGACACTGGGTCATTGCTGTGGCACAGGACAGGTATAGTCAACTGTCCAGTTCAACTAAAATGGTTGGATGAAAGACTCCTTTTTACAGGCACTTTTTTACTCTGGGGGCTCAGACAGGTTTTAATGGATACTGTGCACAGACAGGCGACAGTATATGTCCAGTTCAACTATAATGGTGGTTGAAAGACTCCTTTTTCGGACTTTTTAATCTGGGGGGTCAGACAGGTTTAATGGTCATACTGCGGTCAAGGACAGTAGTGTCAAGGTCCACAGTTCAACTAAAAATGGTGGTTGAAAGACTCCTTTTTCTGGCACTTTTTAATCTGTGGGTCAGACAGGTTTGAGGGTCATGCTGCGGTCCAGGACAGGGACAGATATGTCCAGTTCAACTAAAAATGGTGGTTGAAGGAATCCCTTTTCTCCGGCACTTGGTTTAAATCTGGGGCGTCAGGACAGGTTTAATGGTTCATACTGCTGTTCCAGGACAGGTTTAGTTCAATGTCCAGTTCAACTAAAATGGTGGTTGAAAGACTCCTTTTTCCTGGACACTGCTTTTTAATCTGTGGGTCAGACAGGGTTTAAGGGTCATGCTGCGGTCCAGGACAGGGTTTGGTTAATGTCGAGTTCAAACCTGAAATGGTGGTTGAAAGGGACTCCTATTTCCGGCACTTTTTAATCTGGGGGTCAGGACAGGTTTAATGGTTCATTCTGCGGTTACAGGGACAGATATAGTTAGTGTTCAGTTAACAAAATGGTGGTTCAAAGGAGTCTCCCTTTTTCCCGGCAACTTTTTAATCTGGGGGTACAGAAAGGGTTAATTGGTCATACTGGCGCGGCCCCGGGACTGAGGGTATTAGTCAATGTCCAGTGAAACTATAAAAATGGCTGGTTGAAGAAGAGACGCTTCCTTTTTCCTGGGCACTTTTAAATGTGAGGGTCATGCAGGTTTGGGGCTCATGACGCTGCTGCTTCCAGGACAGGGATTATCAATTGTCAAGTTCAAGTAAAATGATGGTTCAAATAATTTCTGCCTTCTGGCACTTTTTTATTTGTGGGTGATGGAGGTTTAAACGGTCATGCTGTGTACAAGACAGGGATAGGGAATGGGGGGGGCGCAGTGTGTTGACTTTTTTTCTGTGGCACAATTTATAGCACTTAAGTGTTCGTGACTAGATGTAGCATGGTAAACCATTTGACTGTTGTTGCTGTTAATTCCAGCTTCTCCACCCTTTTTGGGGTGAAAGAATAAAGGGTTTATTGCTCTCCCATAACTTTAAAGGGTCACGCTCATAAGCTGTCCTATCAAAAAAAAACTTATCGAGGGTGGCCGACTATGGGACTACGCCGATGTCATACCAACGTAATGCCAAACTAGGTTGAGCGTTATTATGAAAAGTTGAAATGGAATGGCAAACCAGACAACAGGTCAGGCGGCCCCTTTTGAACAAGAGGGGATAATTTGGGCACCCCAGACTCTGTTTTGCCCCTGCTTTGAAAGGGTTTTTTTATTTAACATTTTGGCCATTTTTTGGTGAAAATTCTTTATTTGTCAGCCTGTTTAAATCAGGATACAGATCTTTCTATAACTGCGGTGTATTTGGATAGGTGCAAAATCACCTTTTATTATTGACCATTTAATTACGTGTTTTCATTTTGGGAGCCCAGTTTGTTCAAAGCCCCCTTTTTTTATTACAATAGGTTAAGAACTTTTTGTAATGCAGGGTATTTATAGGGCAACAAAAGGTTTTTTTATCTTTACACAATTTAATTGGGTTTTAGTTCACTTTGGCGCGGGCCTTTTTTGTTGAAAACCCATCTTGTCGGATTTTACCATACAAAAATTTTAGAAATTTGCAGGTGTATTTCATAGGTGCAAAAAACCAAACCATTATTAACAGTCATTTAATTCCGTGTTTTCCTTTGGCGCAGCCTAGCTTGTTCAAAGAGCCACTTTGTACTAAAATTAGGATACAAAAACTTTTCTAGTACCGCAGGCGTTTTATAGGTGAAAAAACCAGTTTTTTTATCCATACAAAATTTTAAATTTTAGGTTTATTTTTCATTTTGGGCGCGGGCCCATTTTTTTAAAGACCCATTTTGTACTTATATTACCTTTACAGAAATTTGCTAGTCTTCGGTGTATTTTCATGGGTGCAAAAACCCCCTTTTTTATTTCGTAAAACATTTCAAAAGGTGTTTTTTTACTTTGGTCGGCCCAGTTTTGTTAAAAGAGCCCTTTTATTAAATTTTGAAATACAGAAAATTTGCAGTTATGTTTTATTTCATTGGTGAAAAACCATTTTTTATCCGTATTTTTTTTAAAATAGCTGTATTGCACGGGGTCGGCCCCTATTTTTTTTCAAATAGCCACATTGTCGACAATTCTGATAGAAAAATTTTCTAGAACTGTTTCGTTTGTCATTGCTGAAAAAAAAATCAATTTCTCACCTGTAACTTTTGAATAGTTTTATTGCGTCGTTAATCTCGTTGGGACTGTAGTATTTTTTTGGGAAAACTATCAATTCCAGCCCCACTGGGCAGTTGTAAATCCCTGGGGCTGAAGGAAGAACACGTTGATTTTGTCTTAAGGTTCTTCCACCCAAACCCCATTTCACAGTATTCGCTAGAAAAAATTCTTTTTTTTCCCATTGGCTGTAGGAATTGAGGGATTTTGAATACTGTATTTGCCGTTTTTAATAAGAGATTTCAAAAACTCTTCCCTTCCCTTTTTAAATTTTTATTTTCTGAACATAGAGCGAAATACAGGTGGTAAGCGAGCAAAGAGGGGGAGGGCATGGAGGTAAGGTACGAGAGAAGGTGCTCCTTCCAGTGCTGGCGACAACCCATGCCAGGGACGTCGGTTTCAGGACCGTCAGGCCGTCATCGCTGGGTCAGGGCCCCGTGAATTCCGTAACGAACAGCCTCGCCAACTTTCTTTGTGGTTAATCAACCTCATGCAGCACATTTTTACAAAAAATGGCTCGGGTCATGTTTTAAATTTTTGGGCATTTTGCTTTAAATGCAGCTATATACGGGCCTATTCTAAAAAATTGGTTTTTAACAGACATTTGTCTTCCAATTGTCAAAAGTGGGTTAAGGGTGATGGCCTGTCAAAACAGGAATAGGTAGGACATTTAATGGAACTATTGCAAAAAGATTTTTTTTTGCAAATCTTTAAAATAGCTAGCAATTTTCCCGTATGAGACAACCCATTAATTCAATGAAAAAAAAAAGAGAAACAAAACGTGGGGGGATTTCCATCCTATTTTTAAAAAAAGTTTTTTTTTGAATTAAAAATACTAAAAAACTTGCATGTACAAAATACGAAAAATATTCCCTTTAAATTGTACAAGGGGGGTACGGAAGGGGTTTAACAATTAGGTTACCCAGGACAGGCATAGTCAATGTCCAGTTCAACTAAAATGGGGTTGAAGACTCCTTTTTCCGGCATTTTTAAATTTGGCAAACAGGTTTAATGTTTTATACTGGGTCCCCGGGCAGGATATCAATGTCCATTCAACAAAAAGGTGGTTCAAAAAACTCTTTTTCGGGACTTTTTTTGGGGGGGAATAGGTTTTTGGTCATGCTCGTTCCCGGACAGGGTAGTCAAAAGTCCTTTTAAGTAAAATGTGGTTCAAACAATTTTGCCTTTTTTGGAAATTTTTTAATTTGTGGGGGCAGCAGGTTTAAGGGTCATGCTGTGGTTTAAGACAGGGATAGTGAATGGTCTGTGACTTTTTTTTTTTGTGGCTTTTATAACCTAAGTGTTTGCCAAAAGTAGCACGTTTCCATTTGACTGTTGTGAAAGTTAATTCCAGCTTTCCAGCCCTTTTGGGTTAAGAATGAAGGTGTTGTTTCCCCTTCCCCCTAGACTTTAAAGGGCATCGGTCTATTATCGTCAATTCGGAAACGTCTTCGTGAATTGCCGATATCCGGACTTATCGACCTTGATTGACCGATAGTCAACTGGTAATCGCTTCATGTCCCTGACGTTAAATAGTAAAATGACTCTGAACTACAAAGTCCTTAATGCTCCTACCTCGTCTGTATATAATAGAAGGCGAGTCTTCTAGACGATCTTTGATTTCAGGGTCCATTTTAAATATGTGCCAGTAACGCTGTATAACCTGTTTCACAAGTGGTGTCACATTAACAAAGGTTCCTATGATGCGTGTAAAAGCAGAAGACCTTTGCTCAGTTTTAGGGATGATTAAACTGGTGCGGTCAGTTTTTACTGCATTTTGAAATGACTGCGCAACACAGAATCAGGGTATCCTCGCATTAAGAATCGTTCCCTGAGGTTGGTTGCCTGAGTGCGAAACTCAGCCTCAGAAGAACAAGATTCCTGTCTGATGCGCGTTACGATACTTGGATGACGGTGGGATCTATTTCTTTAAAGGTACAGGATTGAATTGGCTCTCCCACTTGCAACATTGAGTTAAGTGGTGGGTGGGTTTACGGAACATGTGTCGTCGTGTGAGTGTATCTCGTCCTGTGATGTCTTGTTAATACATACATCAAGAAAGGGCAAGAAGTCTGATTTGATCTCATAAGTAAACTTATGACCCAGATTGTTAATATTTAACGCTTGAACCATTTCACAAAATTCAGCAGAACTTCCTTTCCATATGATAAAGTCATCATCAATAAATGTAGCCCATAGGGCTATTTTATCAGTAAGTATGGGTGCATCATCTCCATTGAAGATTCCCACCAGCTGAGGTACATATTAGCATAGGAAGACGCACAGGCACTTCCTATGGCTGTACCTCGTAACTGGTGGTAAATCTTTTTGTCAAACAGAAAATAGTTCTTAGTGAGTGTGAACTCTAACAATGTGTCCCTTTAACGGCGCAGCATCGCCCGGAAGCCACACTCCGTCATACACGGAGCTTTCAGTGGCAGTTGTAAAGGTATTTTTGGACATCATAAGTGCTACAGCTTTTGTCACTTACCTTTCTCATAAAGATCTGGCTGGTGCATAAGTAAGGTAGATATCATTATTAATATGCTCCATGCATCTAGTGTTAATAGACTCTTACTAACAGGGTAACCCTGCACATATTATTTTCCTGTTCTTTGATGAGCTCATACTGGTGGATTCCCTTATCATTTTTGCTCTTTGCCTTTTATCGCTTTCCCCTGGTAGATCCCTTTATCTGGGAGGGTTCGAAAATGTTTGGATATTTCATGTGTTGTTGTAAGGGATAACTAGGTATTGGATTCTGGAGAGGTATAGTGATTCGTGTGAAAACGAAACATACCTTATTCGCGGGGCGTCAATCCTCTGTATGTTGTCTATGTGTGTCTCTATAGTTGCTAGGGCTTATGTCTAGGGGATTAAGGTGTATGCGCATTAACTTTGATGTCACATATTTGTTATTGTTCTTTTAGAGTGTGACTAAAGATCTTAATCATTATATTAAAGGTTTTATGTTTTAGCTTTCCCCTTTTTTGTGGTTCTGGTATTTGAGTTTACAGGGAGTTGAGAGGTTTTCATTAATACCACAATTATTGTTGTAAACAGGTTATGTAGAACCTTGTATGACATGGTTAGAAGTTTAAACTGAAATTACTGGGCAGGATTAAACATAAACCAAGAAGTAGAGTTGAGGATGGATAGCAGGGAAGCAACAGAGAAGTATGTTGTATTAGTATAGACAACAGATGACCAGGCATTAATCCAGCATTTTTTGACAGGAAACATATGTTAAGAATTGTTTGTTCAAGTGTAGGAGGGGCAGTGGTTAGTAAAGATCGTTGGATGTCTGGTATGAGTGACTGAGGGCGGAGTCTCAAATGTTATTCCCAAGAGTAGAGGGACTTGTGGGAGTGGGGAAAATGTTTTGAGCTGTACTGATTAAAATAGTACAGTGCCTTGTGAGAAAGTATTGTAGGCCCCTCTTGAAGTAGATTTTCAACCTTTTGCCAAAATTTCAGGCTTCAAACATAAAGATATATAAAGTTTTATTTTTTGTGAAGAATCAACGCATGTGCGGGACACAGTTGTGAAAGATGGGAAACAAAATTTTATTGGATATCTTAAAATTTGTTAAAGAATAGAAAGCTTGAAAAGGGGGGCGTGCAATTATTAATTGGACTGTCTTTAACTTCAGTGAGCACATGAAATAACTCCACGAAGTTTCCAGTGAGGGATCTCTGAATGATCCAATGTTGGGGATAGTAATAGTTAATCACCTGTGTGGTAATTTAAGTCTCTGTTATAATGCACGACCTGCTCTGTGGGGTGGGAAAATTTTTTTAGTCTCAGGATTTGTTTTGTAAGGCAAGGTGAGCATGTCATGAAGGGACCAAGGAAAAACCACACCAGGCAGGTCTGCGCGGATACTGTTGTGGAGAAGTTTTAAAGCTGGATTGGATTAGAAAGAAGCACTTCCACAAACTTTAAACATCCCAAGGAGCAGTTGTCTAAGCAGTGGTAATTCTACTCGACTAGGCCATCCACTCTATACTTTAATCTCAAAAAAGGATGAGACCTTGATTCTGATTTGCAGCAAGAGGCCACATGATTGACTCTGGATAAATTGCAGAGATCTACAGCATAGGTTTGAGAGTCTGTCCATAGGACAAAACAATCAGTCGGTTTATGACGTGCATCCAAATCTGGGCCTTTATGGTTGTAGAGTGGCGAGAAGAAAGCCATTTCTCAAAGTATATCCATAAAAAATATTTATTTAAATGTTTGTCCAAAAGGTTGTTGAAAAAGTTCAAAGTGGGCTTCCGAATACTTTTTGCAGAGGGCACTGGTAGATATCGGTACAGTGGTAGATTGGGATAAGGAAAAGATGGTGAGCTACATTTCCTCCATATTAAGTTTTAGAAAGTGAGTGAGGCTGATAGTGGCACTCGTTGGATCCGAGACAACGGAGGGGGTAGAGAGAGAAATGTTGAGGTAGTCTTTCTCAGTGTAAAGGGTATGGAAAGCTCATGAAATTCAAATGAGTTGTCCCTTTGCGCAGAAAGTTTATGATGTGGGTGTGTGTGTAGAGATCACAAAAGCTGAGTGCTCTTGATGGAGGTCACACCAATGTGAAACAACGTCAGGATGAGGCAATTTTGTGAGAATAAGACACTAAGGGCCACATGTATGAAAACTGTCTAGGTCTAAATGTTCAATTGATGAGGTATGAGACGACCCAGGAAGGGGGCAAGTGTCCTAAATATCTTGGGTTGTACAGAGAGAATTTTTTAACAGAAGTGTAAAAGTGTTCATCCAGGTGTGTTAGGTTTACGGAGAATGTAAGTCTCTTTCTCATGATGTCAATTTTGCTTTTGAAGTCAACAGAGTTAGGAGTTGAAAGTTTTAAATATTTGATCAGTGTTGAGAGACAGTGAAGATATGAAAGTGATGAAGTAACCCTGTTTGACAGAAGGGAGTGCAGTCTTGAAGTTGAGTGGTATTTGTGTGTAGTAAAGTCTTCCGTGAAGTTCGTTTTCTTTCAGTGCTGTTGCTCTGCAACTCTGAGAGCTTGTACCGGGACTGTCTACTAATTATTGTGTGTGAAAGGTTACCATCTTGCAATCAAGGGTTTAAAACCACCCCACATACTTGACTTTGCTTTCAAACTCATGCACAAAAGCTAATGGTAGTGGAAACAGCTAAGTGTAAGTTTCCAATCATGTTGGCCATGACTCACAGAAAATTGATGGTGCTTTATATGAAAAGTATTTTTGTTCTAATACTTTATCTGAAGATTTCATTACTTAGAATATTGTGTTGTGCTTATTTCACAGCATACTTTTATTTTACATGGCACACAAAATTATATCCACTTGAGAGGACTTAGTGTGGACACGTTTAATTGAATTTAATGGAAGTTGTATCAATTTGTGTGCAGAGTATGCTCAATCTTAGTGATGGACTATGAAGCGATCCAGGATTTTAAGATTTACACTAGACGTGTTTATAGAGATAGCAGAGGATTTGATAGTGCTGGAATTAGCAGAAGTATGCTCTATAAAGGCATGATATTTAATTTTGGATTCTCAAAATTGGTAGTACATGTTAAAAGGTTTGTTGAGGGTTTTTTTTTTTTTTTTCCCCACTATTGTCCATGGCTTGTGTCTGGAATTGTAGATCATTCCTCAGAAAAATAGTGCCATTGCTTGTGTGTGATAAAAAACTTAGACCTTTGTTTCTGTGAATTGCATGTAGAACCCTTTAGAATGAGAATAGAGATCACCTTTTTTGACGCGCAATGTAGCAAAGCTAAACTTCACATATAATGGCACTTGTGAAATCAGTGGTCGAGGAGACAAATTATATCAATGCTTTTCAATGTTTTTTCAACTGCTTTTTTAATTGATCTAAGATCAGGTAACACGAAAAGCTGTGATATTACCATAAAGTAGAACTCTGCTACATCTCTACTACCTTCTTTCTAAAAAGCTATCAGTGCAGTTATTGTTTGAGAACCCTAACAGATTTACATGTCTCGAAACAATCATGTATCATAATGTTTTCTCTAAGAACATTGCATTAGAATTTCCTATCTTCTTCCCGTTTCTTCAGAACAAAGTTCAGTTTCCTTCCCTCTTGCAAAAATTAGATGAGTGTTGTAGCTCTGTTTATAAACATACTCTCCAAGGTGGAGAAGGTTTTTTTTGCACCTGCTCTGCTATTCAGTGCCCGGGGCATAAGCTCTGCCTTGCAAATGTACCAGTCATTAACATGACTGGTGAATCCGGAAAACTTGATTTACATCATTTACAACATTTTAGTAATTGTGTACTGTGTTTCACCGATAATATATTAAATGTTAAGTTTATTTTTGCTAAATTTGTAATGATTGTATCCTGTCTTTGGCCCTATTCAAAAATGCTAAAATATTCTAGATAAAAAATACCGTACATAGTTATTTTGTGCTGATAAAATTCAATAGTCCTAGGAAGATATGTCCATGTGTCTCTAATTAGCTTGTACCTAAATTAGGTTTTAATTTCTTTTTTATTTATTTTGACAAATTAACCCCTTCACGACCTTGGCCGTATCCCATACGTCCATGGTGGGTTTGGGGGTTCAGCACATGGACGTACTGATACGTCATGAGGATCGCCGACGGAACTCTAAGGCAGAGTTCGCGCGATCGGCGCGGGGTGGCAGCTGTATATTACAGCTGAATCCCGCAGCGTCGGCCCCGGACGCCGTGAGTGTGCTCTGTGTGGGGAGCGAAGTTAACAACTTAATTATCGCGACGATCGGGGTCGCTATAATTAAGAGAGCAGGAGGAGGATCGCTCCTCCACATGCGTCTCTGCTCGCGGCGCAGCGCACGGATCGGTGACCGTGCAGCTCCTGCCTCCCTACAGACAGCAGGAAGGCAGAGAATGCCTTCCGGGTTAGTCTGTGACGTCAAGATCCCGGCCGGGCCCTGTGGGGCATGGCCCGGGCATCGTGGACTGACAGTTGTTCATAGGAAACCAGTCATCCAACAAGCGATGGCACTGATTCCTATTGAATGAGAGATCTAAAAGATTTCTTCCATTCCAAATCCCACTATGGGGAAAAGTAAAAAAATAACGTGAATAGTTATAAAAAAGTTGAATAACATGTAAAACACAAACAACAAAAAATTAAAATAAAAATACGTACACCTCCCTTTTTCCCCTTTACAAAACGCAATGGGGCCCAAAAGATGATCAAAAAGATGAAATAATAAGTACCCATATTTGTATAGCGCCTGCGTGTGCGTTAACGACGCCTGCCGCCTAATAAATCGTGTCATGTTTAGAATTAACCCGTGTACGGTGGAAACGACCGTAAAAATAAACAAAAAAAACAATCACAGAATTAAGATAGAATTGTTCATCCGGCAGCACATGTAAAATGGAATAAAAAGACAATCATTATAGACCTTGCTTAGAAACGCCAGTAAGTTGTTTGTACGCCAATTAAAACGTCAGTTCATTCCTGCAAAAAAAAGTCCTCATACAGCTCTGTATTTCGGAAAAATAGAAAAATGTTAGCTATAGAATATAGCGATGCATAGAAATATTTGTGTTTTTTACCACACTGTGAAAGAAAACTTTTTTCTTTTTTTTTTAAGTGCTTCAGCTTTAAAAAAAATTATGTTAAATAGGGTATCGCCATAAGTTCGAATGCGGGAAACCCAAAGAGTAAAGCTAATACTGTATTCAGTATGATACTTCATGGGTGGAAGCACCTTGTAAAAATTAAGAAAATAGAAAAAACACTACTAGGATTGCAGTATTTTCTTCACCCAGGACCTCCAGAAAAATGGATTTATAAAAGTGATTCAAAAAAAATGCTTGTCCCCCCAAAAATGATACTAATAAAAAAGCGTCAAATCATCTGTGCAATAAATAAGTCCCTGCACAGCTCCAAGCACAGAAAAATTTAAAAAGTTATGGCTCTCGGACTTTATTGGCGATGCAATAAACGTATTTGTTCGCTGGTTGAAATTAAAGTGTTTTTATTG
The DNA here is from genome assembly GCA_025379985.1 of Phyllomedusa bahiana. NCBI lineage: Eukaryota > Metazoa > Chordata > Amphibia > Anura > Hylidae > Phyllomedusa > Phyllomedusa bahiana. Next base: position 62,045 of record JAODAL010015857.1, read on the forward strand.
TATGTAAAGTCAGTAAACATAAATAAAAATACGCATAATTGGGTTGATAGTTGTGTATAGTTATTGAACTGGAAGCCTGAGTAAGCTACGTCTATGGTCATATATGAACGTACAGTGACCGCTATAAATAAATAAATAAAATTAAAAAAGACAATACCAAGATTTGCTAGTATTTTGTTCAAAACTATCTCAGAAAAAGTAGTCTTAATAAAAGTGTAACATTAGCATCATATGCACCGCATTATGGGTACAATAAAAACTTAAACTCATCCCGCAAAAAACAAGCCAATACACATGCTCTGTTCATCGTCAGCAAAATAAAAAATTGCATGGCTGTGTCAGAATAGAACATCATAAAACGCGAATTTTTGTTTAAGACGTATTTACTGTGTAAAAGTAATAACAAACAGAGTAAATGTATATATAAAATCTATATCATGTAATTGGTACGACCCCCTGATAGTAAAGTTTATCATTCATTTACAATGCACGGCGATGCTTAAATTTGAAAACTCAAAAAACAATGACCGAACTGCGTTTTTCCCCCCATTTTTCAGTTGTACCAATGCTAAATAAAAACAATGGAAAAATCGTAGCATGCAAATTGTCACAGTTTAGCCGTTGTGTGTGTGTAGATGAGATCCGCTGATGGGTGTTGAATCCAAAATGGGGGCGAATTTCTGGAAGGTTTCGACCCTGTTCTGCTACTTTGGGGGGCTTTGCAAATGCGGACATTCGGACCCACCAAAATATGACAGTTGTCTGAAAGCCTGAAATTGCGCTCTCCTCCCTTAAACGCCCTGTTATGCGCCGGAAACGCACAGTTTACAACCCACATGTAGGGTATTTGCTGCGAACTTGGAAGATATGTGGCTTATCAAAGTTTTAGGTTTGTTTTTTTTTCTCAGGATTCCTTGTTATATGATGTGAACATTTTTAAGCTAAAATGTTGCAAATTAGATTGGAAAAAAAATGTTTTTTTTAATTTTCTCAGCCTTATGCTAGAAAAAAATTTGGAATCACGTGTGTGGGGTCTATATACTCAATAGTCACCCGCTGGATATATTCCTTAGGGTTGAGTTTCCAATATGTCAGTCTATTTTAGGGGTGTTTATTAGTTTTAGCATCCTTAGGGTGTCCCCAAACTATGAAATGGCCGCCTAGATAAAATCGTTATTGAAATGAGACCCTAGAGTTAGTAGGTGCTCCTCTATTCTGGGGCTCTTGGGTGAGCCTCAAATAATGTGACACGAGTGGGCCGAGTAATTATGGGTGATAGTGTCTAATGAACGGCAGAGACATGGGGTGATGGATAATTAAGTTTGCATTTACCTAGTCACATTTGCTGTTTTCCAAGTGAATAATGGATCTAAATATTGAAAATCTGCAAAAAAAAAGTGAAATTTGAATTTCCACCTCCACTTTGCTTTAATGTTTCTGTGAATATCTAATGTGGGTTATCAAACTTCCTAAATAGTGTTGTAAATACAGTTAAGTGGTTTAGTTTCTCAGATGTCGTCACTTATGGGTGGGTATCTAACATGCAGGCCCCTTCAAAGCCACGTGCAGTCTGGAGGGTTGTCCCTAAATAAAATGTATGGGATTTTTATTTCTTAGGCACTTCTGCTTATCTTATTCAGTGTTACCACGATGGTTGTTCTTTGCTTTTTAGCTAGGTTTTAGTAAATAATTTTATGAAGTAAAATAATTATCGGTTGTAACATTGCGACCTTTTTTCAAAATAACGTGGTCCAATAAACTTCATTACCACATGGTCAGCTAAACGGTCCTCAGACCGGCGTGTGTCATTCTTTGCCTAGATAAGGGAAAGCATTTGCCAGATATTTGGACTATCTTATCAACACAAGCTAGCCAAATATTTGTGGCCAATAGTTATCTGGTTTGGAAGGCATGCTATCTGCGTGAATGCGACACCTAGTTTTACTGGGGTAAGAAAAGTTGCTCATCCACGTTATGTATGGGCCAGGGTTTGTAACACGCAATACCAATTTTCAAATAATTAACCTGTCCCCACAGTAGAAAATAGAGCTAACTTGTACGTTTGCAGTCTCTTACCGATCGATTAGATTTTCATCGAATCTGAGATACCTCAGATAATTTCAAACAAAGCGGGTCCCTGTGTACATTATCGCTTTGCAAAACGGGTATTGTGCCCAGTCATTACACCAAATCCTGACAACTCACGTGTGTAGGGATCGTGCCAGATATTCAACGAGAATAGGATATATCGCATTATGAATGCATCTAGCTCCCTCGGTCAGATAGAGTAAACTGTAATTATTTGTTCCTGCATGCTTAGCAAGCGGGTACAATTTCTTTAGTATGTGTAAAATATATTGAATCAAAATTAATACGCCATGCGCTCAAAGGGACTTGATAATGATATTTTGTTCTGGGCGTTATCCTGTAGGGCCAGGTTGCTTCTAGAAGAATATTTGGCTGTCACGCCTACCAGGCAAGTGTTTCTCAATTTCAACAGGTTTCCATTGAATACATCCGTGATAACTAGTATTCCTTAAAGATTTAGACTTCTCTGGTGATTGTTGTTCACATTACCATTCGCCGCCATCCGTTACCGTTGTTCTTTCAATTTCTGGGAGTTTTGCTGTTTTTTTCTAGGTCCACGACCAGGGAGGATAGTCTGCGAATGGCAACATAATGCATCGTAGCCACGATCCCCCAGTTGATGTGCTGGGGAATATTGGAAAAAAGTTGATGAATATTTAGAATTTTGTTTTTTAAGGTCGTGCTACACTGCTGGCATTAGTCGGCGGAATTCCGATCCGGATTATTCTAACCACAAAAGACGGACCGTACCTGCCCGAATGCGTACGCGAGCGGAGTTTAATACCTGAGAAGCTCCGCTCCGAACCCGAGGCTGTGAGATACGCTGTCTGGGACGGGAGCCGTTCTTGCGCGTAAGCAAGCGCTGCTCTGTCCCTGACAGCGGCTCCAGGCCGGGGTTCGGAGCGGAGCTTCAGGCATGAGCAGGCAGGTACGGCCTGTATTGCGGGCAAGAATATCCAGATGGCTATTCAGCCAGAATTCTGCTAGTGTGCACAGGTCCTAACTCAGTGTGTGGAAGAACAAATAAATAAAAATAACTACTTACCTTCTGGATTGTTCCTTCTGAGTCTTCAGATTCACTTGATATGTTCTGAGGAATGAAATCTTTCATCACTGTCAGAATCAAATACATGTTCCTGCAATTCGGATTCCGATTCATTCTCCGGTATGGATTGCCAAAGTAGCCAGAGATTGCTGAGGCTTTATCAAACGTCTTCTCTCCATATTCCTCACAAATTCCATAATTCTATATAGTTCCCTGCTGAAAAATAGAAATGAAATGAAAACTAAAAGAAATAATAACTGTTCTGCCACCTTCAAAAGTAGGTGGGCTGAATCAGTTGACAGGCAGCTAAACTATTTCATAACAATTCATACCTGTATGAGTCTTCAGAGCTCGTATGTCTGCGTCTGTTCTCTTTGTCTCTTCAGCTGAATGATAGTAAAAGTTCTATCCAGAATACTGTCTCCTGCTAGAACCTTAGAAAAACACCACCCTTCATTAGCATAAGATAAGAGCCTAGAGTAAACAAGCTATTTTGTTCAGCATTACACAGTAATACAAGCAGGTAAAACACAAGGAAAATGTAAAAAGTTGACATGTAAATTGAACTACATCTATATGAACATCAGGGTAAATAAGACAGAGTGAAAAAATTATGCACAAAACTTTATAGCAACATTTAGTGACAAAAGGACCTCAAAATATAGTAGGGAGTCAAAATGACTCCCTTCAGTAGTTCTTGGTAAATTTTGAAAAAAACACGCAAATTTTTCACCAAAATTATTTATTCTCACAAAATCTTTTTTCACATCATATTTGAGGAAAAGTCACCGAGTTTCAAGCCGGAATTCTGAAAAATGTAGTCACAGAAGAGAAATAAAAAACGAAAGGAGTCAAAATGACTCCATCAGTAGTTCTAGTGTTAAGGGGTTAATATACTTATTGACAAAAAGATTCCCTTGGAGCTTGTATTCTAGTATTTGAAACTGTACACATTTATTTTAGTTCTGTCTTATACTACATTTAGCAATATGTAGTAATATTTGAATGATAGTTTTACATCATAAAACCCATAATATACATAAAATCTAAATCCCCTATTTGTTCAAATTAGCAGGATATTTCTATTTGATATTTGACAGTAAGTACATTAATGTGACTAATACTAGAAGATTAATAATCATTTATTGCCATTTTTGACAGAACTTAATTGGACTAATTATTACAGAAAAAGACATTTCTAACAAATTTATATATGAGCTGCATGGAATGATGTGTTCTGTTCAATGTATCAGTGTTATTTACAAGAACTTAGATTTCTCAGATTTAGCAAATCATAACATGCTATCTGTATCACTGAAATTACAGTTATTGATTTCAGGTATTGCATAGGACAATATGTAACCTTTAAACTATGTTCAGAGTACTAAGTTTAATAGTACTGATGTGGTCCAGCTGAGCACTTGTCCCAATGTTTGTAATTGTAACATATGTCTATGCTGTTTGCTACCAATTTCCTAAAAAAAAAATTGTCTATGACCATCCTGGAATATATCTTGGGAAAAGAAGATTCCAGTGTATAGACATATTATGTACAATAAACGTGGTGTGATTTAGGCCTGTAAGTTTAAAATTTAACTCTTAAAGGGAATTTCCTGAGAATTTTTGCTATCTGAGAACAGGATATGATAGGGGGAGAAAAGCTGAACTCTGAAATATATAGGTAAATGGTTAAAGCTGACAGTACGTCATTGATTATCTTTAGGTAAATACAGATTATTACCATAAACATTGCTGTTATGCTGTTATCTTTTTGTATTTTTTTAATATTATATATTTTAATTTTATATTGCATAATTTCATATTTATTTTATATTATTTAATTTTATATAGTTTGATAATTATCCTAATTATCCTAATTTTCTACTATTTTAGTGATATTAGTTGAAAACAATTGCTATTTTTTGCCCACCTGGAAAATCTAGTTCCACTATGACGAATCTGGTTGAGGCAGACCACATTGAAATAGGTCTGCCTGTTCCAGTAGTAATGCACCTAGTTTTGCCAAACCACATTCATAAATGTGGCACAAAGTGTCGGGGCAGGTGCACAATGCGCCAAATTTGCCCTTACAACTGTTCATACATTGGGAAAAAAGGCGGACCACTTTTTTTTGGCGCATTTATCGCCAGAAATAGAGAAATGGCCCATTTATTCATGTCATCCTTTGTCTCAGACCTTGACTTAATGTGTGTAGAAACTTGAGGTTTTTAGTTAACAGATAGATCAAACTGTGCAAGTTCATCCATTAAGCCAAGGTTACCTCCTGATATGAGACATACCTGTCTTGGGTCTAAAGCCTCCAATGAATTCAAGGCAACAGGGTCCAGCTATAATTTAATAATTAACACATATGCAAATAGAAGGAGTGAATGCCAAACTGGAGGTAACTGCACCTCCAAATTCATGCAAACATAGCAAGTATTATACTTTACACTAATTAAAAAATAGGCAGGAAAGAGAGGAGGAGAAGCAACCAGTGTACTGTATGTTTGCCTTTGCATTTCACCAACTGCAGCATAATACCATAACAATAATGTGGATTTGCTGGCAAACTTTGTGCTTTTGCTCAACTATTCGAACTGTTCGAGCTGTTGCTTTGCAGGACTGAAGTGCTGGGATCAAATCAAACCAATATGTGTTATATTTAAGAATGTTAACATTTGCTCACCAGAACAACCTGTTGAACTATTCCCCTGTGAGTCCATGCACTGAGTATCATTATAAGTGTCATTCCTGAAAATATATGAAAATTTTTTTTCACCAGTGTTATACAGTTTATCTAAATAATTCATAAATCTGCCCAGGTAGTTTGTAAAGTGATAGCTCCAAGTAATTTCTCTCTTTACTGAATCTTAATTGACTTAGCAATTTCTGTCATCTCGTCTTTCCGTGTTGGACTCCCTGAGAGTGTCAAGCTGCATTGAGAATCAAGTGTATCTGACATATCTAATGGTCGCTGAAGACCTTGCATGTCTTTATCAAAAAGATTTTCCATCAATCTTTTCTGCTAACAGTGGATTAATAAACTGGAAGTCAGTTTGTTCCTGCAATGTTGAATGACTTCATATAGACCATAATGCATATGTGATTTATAGTTTTTTACTAAAGGGAAGTTTTTAGGATGTAGAAAGACCTGGAGCTATGGTTTAAAAACAGTTTTGGCGTTAGCAATAGCTTGCCAAGCCTGCACACACAACAAGCAATAAGGTATATTACACTATGCATGCCAAATCTATTGCTGCATTCTGATTTAGCATAATGACCCTGGTGTCCCACTTTGCAAAGATAATTGCAACTAATCAAGTGTTTTGCAATCTTTTCTAATTGGTTCGGTGGTAATATTATGATCTGGCATTTGCTTCCACATTTGTAGTTTCTTGGTAATTCAAAGTTGTCTACTTATTCAACTATGTAAAACCTAGTGGTCTCAGAGGTGATAGTATTTACAGGGTTGAGGCTAGAGGCTGCGGTCCTTGACGGAAAACTTCAGCTTGGGCCCCATCCCCACATGTATAATGTCTGTGGGCCACTACATTTAAACAACAGATTGTCCATTTGGTGTGATGGATGTTTGCTGTGTAGCATGCCGTAGAAAATTATTCCTATTAAGAAAATTGATTTGAAATGGTGCCAGACTACAGAAAAAAATTAAAATAAAATTAGACTTAAAGGGGATTTGCCACCAGACCAAGTACTGACCTCCTTTCAGCATGAGAGCAAGATGTAAACAAATCACGCTGAGTCATGAAGCTGCAGTGGAGAGAGGGAGAGGGGAGGGGGGAGTGAGGAATCCAAAGGGAGCATCTCAAAACTTAAGTGAACTAATAAACAGTACAACAGTGGATTCAATACAGCAAGACACAGAGCCTCAGACGGTACTGTCAGGAGAAACCTTATCTGCTAAGCAGCTAATGTAATGTAAACAAATCACGCAGCAAGAGACACAGACGCACACAGACACACACAGCCAGCGCACAGAGCCTGCATAAGGGGATCCTGTGACATGTTCACTCAAATAATCAAACTATAACTTGTGAATTCTGTATACAAAAGAGAACACCTATTCTAAACAGCAGATTGAAAGCTTCTTCATCAGATAAAGCAGGGATCTAATAACACTACAGCTAGTTATTCTGTATACAAAAGAAAACATATTGCTACCCGGTGCCTTAAAAGACCATTCATTTTGCCTGTCATCAGATAAGAAGTGATTCATGCAAGCGCGGCCTCTCAGCTCCTGGGTCGTGACTAGGGGAAGCTTTGTGGTAACCAAGGGGGGTTGAGAAATGCTGTAGCTCTCAGAGTTTTCACTTTTTTTAATCACATATATTTAGAAAAGTGATTAAATACCCATTTTGGAGGTTCCCACATCAACATTACATAGTGCCAAAACCCCTTTAACTACATGTTCCCCAAAACATATCAATGGAGCACAAACCTCACCTGTGTGTTTGAAAGAGAACCAGAAAGAAAAGTTTAGTGGCTCCCGGGGAGCTCCAGAGCGACAGCAACAGGGGAATTGTACTGCTATGTATTATGCCTGTTCTAGGCAATTTTTTAGACCCTGTCTGTGGCAGGGCCTAATAGGCTTCTGTACATGGCAAACCCAGATGCCATTATTTGGCTTCTGGCTGCCAAGGCAACTCTTGGCACCTTGCAAACTCATTGTGGAGGTGCCGATGAATATACAAAGTTTTCTCCCTCCCTCTGTTGGTCATGTAGATCCCGCAACTGTAACATCAGAGGCCTGGCTGTACATAGTAACTGGTGCAGATTGTAAGGGCACCCCTTTTCTGTTGCGTATGACCACAACTTAACAAGTGGAGTGCACAATGCTTTCCACAGGATAACTGCACATGTTCGGAATAGATTACTTAGAACGCACCTGCATTGCACAGCGGAACTACAAAAAGATATATTGCACATGCTCGGATGATCCCCGTGGAAAGCAACTGCGTTCCACAGCGGAATGCAAAATAGAATTGTTCAAACGGAAAAGAAAAGAAGAGAACAAGTGCAGTGAACAAGTGAGTGAAAAGGGTGCATACAGGTGGTCAGTGAAAAAGAATAAACAAAAGAGAATAGTCGTGCATCAAATATAAATATACTGTGTATATAGACTAAATCTATACAAAAAATACATGATATAACTATGCACAAGGATAATTAAAATACTACCCCATGCATATATAATGAGAAAAACCATGCATGAAAAATCAAAATACATAATTATATTCTAATGTAATTATAATCTGATGTGTGGGCACAAACAACCCTAGGTAAAATTAACAAATATCAGTAATATATTTATTCAATATCAATAATTCGAACACATATATCTAAATAAATAAGTATAGAGGATAACAAAATTATACAGTGGGTACGGAAAGTATTCAGACCCCTTTAAATTTCCCACTCTTTCTTCCATTGCAGCCATTTAGTAAGATCCAAAAAGTTCATTTTTTGGCTCATTAATGTACACTCTGCACCCCATCTTCAAAGAAAAAAAACTGAAATGTAGATATTTTTGCAAATTTATTAAACAAGAAAAACTGAAATATTACATGGTCATCAGTATTTAGACCTTTTGTTGTGACACTCATATTTAGCACACATGCTGTCCATTTCCTTCTGATCCTCCTTGAGATGGTTCTACTCCTTCTTTGAAATCCAGCTGTATTTAATTAAACTGATTGGACTAGATTAGGAAAGAAACATACCTATCTATGTACAGATGTAGCAGAACTAAACAGAACAGATATTGCACTGTGATATCACGGCACATAATGTTATCTCATCTTTATCAATGCTTTTCAATGGCCTTTGTTTAAAGATCAGAGCAGATAACATGAAAAGCGGTTATATCACGGTTAAGCTCTACTCTGCTACATCTGTAAGACCTCACAGCTCACAGTGCATGTCAGAGCACATGAGAATCATGAGGTCTAAGGAACTACCCAAGGAGCTCAGAGACAGAATTGTGGCAAGGCACAGATCTGCCCAAGGTTACTAAAGTATTTCTGCAACACTCAAGGATCCTAAAAACACAGTGGCCTCCATAGTCCTAAAATGGAAGAAGTTTTGGACGACCTCTTCCTTGACCTGACCGCCCAGCCAAACTAAACATTCGTGGGAGAAGAGCATTGGTGAGAGAGTTAAAAAATAACCCCAAAATCACTGTGGTTGAGCTCCAGAGATGCAGTAGGGAGATGGGAGAAAGTTCCACAAAGTCAACTATCACTGCAGCCCTCCACCAGTCGGGGCTTTATGGCAGAGTGTGCCGACGGAATCATCTTCTCACTGCAAGACATCTGAAAGCCTGCATACAGTTTGCAAAAAAACACATGAATGACTCCCAGACTATGAGAAATAAGATTCTCTTGCCTGATGAGACAATATTGAACTTTTTGGTGTTAATTGTAAGCGGTATGTGTGGAGAAAGAGTCACTGCTCATTACCTGCCCAATATAATCCCAACAGTGAAACATGGTGGTGGCAGCATCAGCTTGGGGGTGTTTTTTTAGATGGGGGAAGGGGGTACTCTTGCATTTGAAGGAAAGATGATATTTGGATGTATTTGGATGAAAACCTCTTCCAGAGTGCTCTGGACCTCAAAATGGGCGAACTTTCTTTTTCCCAAACAAGACAATGCCCCTAAGCACAACTAAAAAAAAAAAAAGCAGTCCCCTTCAGAAAAACTCTGTGTCCTTATTCACTGGCCCACCGACCCCTGAGAAAACCCCAAATTTGAGCATCTTGGAAGACTTGAAAGGGCGTTACCAACGTCCACCACCAACCTGGGAATGGAGGGTTTGGCAGAGGATCCCAAATCTGGGGGAAAAACTTTTTTTCATCATTCCAAAAAAGACTCTGGCTGTGTAGCTAAAAAAGGGTTTCTATAAATACTGTGCAAAAGGTCTAAATATTTAAAGACCATGGATTTTTCATTTACTTTTTTAAAAAATTTTTAAAAAAATATTAGATTTTTTTTTTTTTTCTTTAATAGGGGGTGTAGAGTGTATTCCCCCCTTACCGCCGAGCCATTTTTGGCCCTCTGACGGCCCATTTTTAAATCGCATGTGTAAATTTTGTAAAATTAATTTTTGACACTTCCCCTTTCCCAAATGTTTAGAGTTTTTTTTCCCGTAACACATTGTGTTTAAAGGGTAGTAAAAAATTTTGGCCAAAAATGCTTGTTTGTTTGTGAAAAATATCAAAGTATCGTGAAAATTAGAAATGATTTACCAATTTCAAACTTCAAAAATATCTGCATGTAAGACAGATAGTTATTCACTCAAATAGTTTATTAACTAGCATTTACCTGTGTCTGACTGTAGGTTGGCATCATTTTTTTTTAAATGTCTTTTTTTTAACGACAGTAGGGAGTCTTAGAAATTTAGTGTATTTCAAATTTTCAAGAAAATTTAGAAATATTCTTTTTTAGGGGACGCCAGTCCAAGTTCTAACATTGACTTTTATTGGCCTGTATGTTAGGTACCCCATATAGAACTTCATCTAAGTCAACTAAAACCCACTCCTTATAAGTATTCAAAACAGCATTTTGGAAGTTTTTATCCACTAGGTGTTTCACAGGATTATTAAGCAAGTGGAGTTGAAATTTCAAATTTCCCTTTTTTTTGCAGATTTCAATTTGATCCATTATTCACAAGAATACGGTAAATGTGAATCAGAAATGTACATTAATATTGATTCTCCAGATTATGCCATTTTCAGCGATTATCCCATATGTGGCCTGTGCCATATTTGGCTCAATCCACATGCCCAAGAATTGGAGGAGAACTAATGCTCTTGGGTCTCATTTTCATTACGATTTTATTTAGGGTTGCCATTTCAGGTTGGCAGACACCCTAAGGTGCTCTAAACGTAATAAACTCCCTAAAAAGACCCCATATGGGACTACCCCTTATTTGGAATATTGCACATGGGGTGCTGTGAGCATATGACCCACTGGTTGTGGACACTACATATTTTTTTAGCGTGTGGCTGTGAAAATGAAAAATAATAAAATAATAATTCCCAACATTCCCCAATTTTTAGTGAAAATGTTTAATTTTTACAAGTAATCCTGGTATATAAAAGCACCCATAATTTTGTTAGCCAATTTCTTCCGAGTTCGGCTAATATCCTTACATGTGGGTTGTAAACTGACTGTTTGGGCGCATGGCAGGGCGTATAAAGGGGGGAGTTGTTAATTGGCTTTTGAAAGCAGATTTTAGGTGGGGCATGTACGTATTTGCAAAGCCCCCCAAAGTACCAGAACAGGTGAATCTTCAGAAGTTGACCCATTTTGGATATCAGCATCCCTCAGGGATCTTCATCTCGTGGTGTATTGTGATTTTTGGCGCTCGGGTGTTCCATAGTTTTTTTTCTTTTTTTTGCATTGGGCCATTGAAAATGGCGGGGGGGGGCCGGGGACACAATTCCGCATTGTTCTTTTGGGCTTCAATTTTACAGCGTTCGCAGTGCAGTGTTAAATGATGTCGATACTTTACAATGGGGAGTCGTCTCACATTGCAATTATTATATTTTTATAGTTTTCTTTTTTTGTGTTTATTAACTTTTACACAATAGATAATAGGTCTATTAAAAATGTGTTTTTATGTTGTCTTATTTCTGGAAAGCCATAACTTTTTCAGTATTCTGTATACGGAGCTGATTATGGGCTTTCTTGTTTTTGTGTTGGGATGAGTTGACAGTTTTTGTTAGTATCATTATGGGTACATATGATGCTTGATCACTTTATTATTATGTTTTTGTGAGGCATTTTTGAGCAAAATAAAACATTCATAGATGTGTTTTTTTATTTTTATTTTTTACTGCGGTCACCATGAGTATATATGACATGCTAGTATTACTAGCAGGTGATATGATTACATGATAAACCAATTATGTATATTTTTTTTACGTTTTTATATGCTTTTACACAATTAAAAACACTTTTTATTCAAAAAAGGAGAAAACACATTTTTGAATAGCTAGTTGAGATCCATTTTTTTTATTTTTTGTGTACGGTGCTGTTGTTGGGGATTGTTTTTGTGGGATGAGTTGACATTTTTATTGTTTCTATTTTGGGGGGACAAGACTTTTTGGCAGTCTTTTAAATCAGTTTTTTTGGAAGGGCAAGTGAAGAAAATACTACAATACCTAGTAGTGTTTTTTATTTTTAACAGACGCTCCAATGGTGCAGTATCATATGACCAGTTAGCTCTAACTCTCATGGGTCGATAACAATTGCGGAATACCAAATTTTAAATCGTTTTTTTTTATTTTTTGAAGCACTTATTAAAAAAAAAAAAAAAAAAGTGAAATGCGTTTTTTATTGTGTAAAACAATATTTATGCATCACCTGTATTTGAGAGCCATAACTTTTTTTATTTTCTCGTAATTCAGAGACGTGTAAGGATGTTTTTTTTTTTGCGCGGATGAACTGGCGTTTTAATTGGTACAACTTTGGCATTTATATGAGTTTTGAATCGCTTTTTTATTCCATTTATGTGCTGTAGGATGAACAAAAATCGCAATTCTGTGACAGTTTTTTTTTTGTTTTTTTACGGCGTTCACCGTACAGGTTCATTAATGTGACAAATTTATAGGGTGGGTCATTATGCACGCGGCAATACCAAATATGTGTACTTTATTTATTTTTGATCTTTTTGGGGGCGATTGGCATTTGTAAGGGGGAAAAGGGCGGTGTACGTGTTTTTTATTTTTATTTTTTGAATTTTTGTGTCTCTTACTTTTTTTACTTTTTTTTTTACTTTTACTATTTTTTCACTTTTTCCCCAGTGGGGATCTGTAACCAGAAAACATCAGTTTGCTGTTACATGGGTAGACATGTACACCTCAACGTTGTGCTGATGTACAGGTCGCATGGGTAACCGCCACCAGAATCACCATTGCCCACAATGCAGTTGCTGGGGCATGGTGGAACATCACAGACTACCCGGATGCTTTCAGAAAGCATCTGGGGAGTGGGTAAGAGACAGCGAGTGGCATCTCCGCAGCTTGCTGCGCCGATGGCAGGCAGCAGAAGCTCATCCTCTGCCTGCGGGTTTATTATCGTGACCATGACAGGATCGCGATAATGAAGGTTTTTTCCACCCGCGGAGGAGCTCACTCTGGGCCGTGATGGGTGATTGCGGCTGAAGCCAGCGGTAATTTACCCGCTGGTTAATGTCACGATCATGCGCGCTTGCCCGCAAGCCCGCATGAATTGTCAGGACATATGTCATACGTCATCTTGCGGGAGGAAGAGGAAGTCACTTCTGCTTAGGGCGTATGCATAAGTCCAATGTCGAAGGGGTTATTCAGCAAAAAATTAACTTTTTAGATCCTATAAATGGTGTCATGATAGAAAGAGTGCAAATATAAAGGGGTTCGCCGATATATATACATATTTTATATACTTATATATATATATATATATTTATATATATATATTATTATATATATATAAAGAAATGTGTCTAAGTAAAAAATACATTTCTGATAATATGCAGAGGGAAGACGTATACTCTACATTAAATGTCTCCAGTTGAACCATGGAATAACTGCAGTGATGCCTCAAAAAACTCAAACAAATCACCAGATCCAGATGGCATACGATCCTTGTGTCTTAAGTGCATTAAAGGGGTTGTCTTGCTACAAGGATTGCTTTTTTAATTTTAAAGAGTCTGCAAAAACAAGTCACTTTGCAATTATGTATCACGAATAACGTGTCCTACCTATTCTGAGATATCTCCTCTTCTATGGGTGATCAAAATCTGTAGGTCGCTATACCTACAGGAAATGTTCAATCTCTCATGAGTAGGCTGCCGCATGGTTGCTGATAGCTACTGACATGGTTTTTATGCCAGCTAGTAGAAGCCAGTAAACACGCCCCTGAATTAAAATGAAACCAAGAAAACAGGACAAATCAAAGTAGTGAGACAACCCCTTTAAGTCATGTTTACGAATGCTTTAGGAACAAAGTCTGGATGAGAATATTGCAAATGTGATTACAATATTCAAAAATAGGGCCAAAATGGTAAAAATTGGGCCGAAAAAATGAGTCAGTAAAATGAGAATGCTTGGATTGGGGGAAAATGTTTGCAAGTGGGTAAGTAAATGGTTCAGTGATGAAAAGCAAAAAGTATTTGGACTGGGTCACCATTACAATTTCGGTTCCTCTAGAGTTATCCTGTTTCTTTTAATATATTCATTAATGACCTTACAGAAGGATTGTACAGTACAGTAAAATATAAATCTTTGCAGAAGAGAAGATTACTAATTGCGCATAGTATTTATACAAATATGAAAGTATACTAATGTTAAGAGAAAAGGATGTGTAGGAGGTTTGTGTAGAAAAGTATTAGATGAGGTTCAATACTGATTCGATGCACCAATAACATCCTGAGTAACATGATATCATGGTGTGTTACCTGTCAACTTTAGTTTTGTTACAGAGTTAAGGTTATGCATATGGGAAGGGAAAATCCATGACAAAAGTATTTCTTAAATGGATAAAACTGACACGGAAACGGACTTGAGAAATGTAATTGTAAAACATCTTTCTACCACAGTACAAATCACTAGTCAGACCACGCATGGAATAATGTATTCAGTTTTGGAAATCAGTGTAAGACATTGTAAAGACATTTTAGAGTTTGTGGGCTACTAAAATAATATAGTGAATGGGTGAATTAGAGTACCTAGAGAGATTGTCAAAATGAGGGTCACTAAGTTTAGAGAAAAAACGGCGGCATAATATATAATAATTCTATATAGCTATATCAAGGGTCAGTATAGAGATTTCTCCCACAAACTATTTAGAAATATAACTCTATCTATAAGGGGGCATCCTCTACATGTAGAAGAAAGAAGGGTTCTACAGAAGTTTAGAAGGGGATTCTTTAATGTAAGAGCAGTGAGACTGTGGAACTCTCTACCAGAGGAACTTGTGGTGAATTTACTAAGAGAGTTCAAAAGGGGATAGAAAGCATTTCTGGAGCATAAAAACATTTCACGGTCTTGTAGCTTTTTGATTGTTTATTCAGGGATTTATTCTAATTTTAGACTTAGTCAGGGAGAATTTATTTTCATAAGATGAGGACATTTTGTTTATACCTAGTATGGTTTTTTGACTTCCATTGAATTAAAACTGCAGGATAACAGCTTGAATTTGTTGGATGTATATCTTTCTTAAGCCTTACAAACTGTGGAACTATGTAACTTACTAAGTCACTTACAGGGATAGTCCCATTTCAGGAAATCATCTTCTCTGGCCGCTTTCAGCTCGCTGTGATCTGGCCCTGCACGTGAATGATGAGGGTGGTGCTAGCGCCGTCCTCCTCATTCACTTCTGTGGGAGTTCCAAGTATAGCCGGAAATGTAGACTCATGTTATGTAAGTAACTGAAAAGATAAGATATAACCATACAATTATCTTAAGTCCTTGTTAGACCATTCTCCATTTCTTGCAGATAATCATTGTACACTAGAGACAATAAGTCCGCATGGATGGCGGAAAAGATCCAGCACCGTTGGATAAATAAAATAATCTTCTTTATTGTATCAAATCATTAAAATCCAGACACAACAGACAGAGTCAACGCGTTTTGGGTAAGCACCCTTATTAATGACTTAAAAAACAGACACTCAATAAACATATTTAAAAGAAATCAAAACCAATGACGTGTCAGAACACATATCATGTGACATGATGCAAATTACATACGTTTTTTTAAAACATATTTAAAGACACAGGCAAAACATGTATGACAAAGTTTCCTTGCAAAAAAAAAAAAACACGAAGATAAATGTGTGAATAGATGTGAGGAGAGAAAAAAAAAACGAAAATGAATATGTGAATAAATGTGGGGAGAAGAAGAAAAAAAAAAGGAACATAAACATGAGTGTGAATAAAGGTGAATGGGGAAAGAAAAAAAAAGGAAAAAAGGAAAAAATTGAACGTGAAAATGAGTGTATGAGTAAATGTAATGGAGAGAAAAAAAAGACATGAAAATGAATGTGTAAATAAATATAATGAAAGAAAAAAAAAAGGAGAAGAAAAAAAATTTACATGAAAATTAGTGTGTAAAAATATGTATAGAAAAAAAAAAAAAAATGGAACAAAAATGAATGTGTGAATAAAAATAATGTAAAAAAAACATGAAAATGAGTGTGTACAAAGATGTAGAGAGGAAGAAGAAAAAAAAAAAAAAAAAAAAAGGGGGGGGGAATCAAACATAAAAATGAAGGTGTGGATGAATATAATGAGAAAAAAAAAATCTTATTAATGTCTATTGTCCATTATTGATTAACACAGATATAGCAAATAGTTTTTTATGATTCATGCCTTTTGGATGCCGGGATTCCAATTGCCAGATCCAGAAAGCCTCCCGGTTAAGGAGAACCCTCCTACGATCACCCCCTCTCTCAAGGGGTTTAACCCTTTCAATACCATAAGTGGCAAAACCAGACAGATCACCACCATGAACAGTGGAGAAATGCCTGGAGACGCCAGAAGAATTGATACTCAAAGGGTCAATGGCATCGGAAATATGTTCAGCAATCCTTTTTTTGAAAGAACGGATAGTGCATCCAACGTAGTTCAGCTTACAAATTGTACACTCAATGGCATATACAAGATAATTGCTGTTACAATTAATAAAATCTTTAATACGAAAGCTCTTGAGAGTATAGCCGGAAATGTAGACTCATGTTATGTAAGTAACTGAAAAGATAAGATATAACCATACAATTATCTTAAGTCCTTGTTAGACCATTCTCCATTTCTTGTAGATAATCATTGTACACTCCTTGGGCAATTGTTGAGGTTATCATTCTGACAACAAGCCTCATCCTAGGGAAGAAAGGTTCCATTTCTGGTAGTGTCGCTATAGCACCTCTTCTGGCTCTGTGTCATTTTTAAAAATAAAAAGCCTTATTTGGAAGCCACACTTGTTTGTGATGCCATTATCCTGGAGACATTTTGAGCGACTGCTAAATTTCCATCTATAGGCCAATGTAGCAGTCGTCAAACCAATAAAATATAATTTATTTTTGAATCTGTCTGGTAAAGATAACATCAAGAAAGTGTACGTGGGTGAACATATTCCTAAGATCAGTGGAAGGAAGCGTCTTAGGGTATTCAGTTTGGGCAACCTATGAGCCTTGTCAGTAATCGGGTCACTGAAAGATGCATTTGGCAAAAAGCTGATGAAAGATCTTTAAAACATTATCTTCGTTCATCTGTATTGACCATCTCTGGTATGCTTTCAAAACTGACATTATTCCACCTGGGGCAGTATTTAATATCTGCAATTTTTTTCCTTACAGCAGCAATGTTTTCCATCTCTGAATTAGCCCCTTCTTTTTTGTTATGCATGTTAACATCACTGATTTTACTCTTCACATTTGATTCACAATTTTCCAAAGCAGTAATATCTTTTGCAGCTTAGTGAAGGCTAACTTTAAATCCTTTTTTAAAGAGATTTCAGATCTGCTAATAGCACAGTCATAACCTTTTTTATTATAATAATGTTATTGCTATTGCTGTTAGCACTATATTCATTAGAAGGCACATCGTATCTGGTATGGGATGCCTGCTTTTTCCCTGACTTGCACATCCCTTCAAGTTTGTAAAAACTTATACATACATGGCAAAAGTAGAACTTGCTTATGGAGGAGTACGAGAAGATGGGGCGAAACTTGTTGCAACTGGTGTGTTGTGTGTGAGAAGGACATCATGCTCTACCGTTGCTGGTTGGTAGTAACACTCTGAGGCATCTCAGCTGTAGGGAAGAACTTTTTTGATTTTAACTTGGGTCTTAATTATTGCATTGCAATAGAAGACTTTAATGAAAGGTTTCTTTTCATTGTGTTAGTTTCAGGCCACATGTGCTTTGGAACTATGCACCATTAGCTATGCTCCTGGCATTCACCCTTTTTAGTCTTGTTTTGTCCCAGAGCAAGAGATTGCAAATGTGTGCATCAATGGATCATGGCTCAACAACTTGCAATAGATACTTGGGGCCTCATGTATGAAAGTTGACAATTATAAGTTATAATTGATTGCACAGATAAGAAAATAGGTGGAGGTAGAAATGGAGACTGCTAAAAGATAGATAAAGCATTTTCTCAAATAGATATATCCTACATTTTCTTATTTTTATTCTACTGTTTGTTAAAGGAAAATTGTTTTAGAGGGGGCGTGGCTTGAGCCTGCATGCTGCTGGATGCATAGAGCAGGAGCTCTGCAGGAGACCTCGCTAAATCAGCCCAAATAAGCCCTTTTTGCCTAAAAACGTAATCTAGATCTTGGGGACCACAGTCTCAAAACTTAACAGCACCCACTTTGAGAGGTTTCTGGGGAATTCTGCTGCCAGAACGACCTTACTCCTAGATCGGAGCTTGTCTATAGTTAAGGAGACCATCTCCATTTTGAAAAATGGAACTGACTGCCGGTTGCTCGAATATACCCATTCATCCCTCCTTGGACCATCCAAAAATCCTGATTGTGTGCCGCGAAATCGATGTAGGTGAGTTCTGTGTGTGTGGGTGGCCTTGAGTTCCGTGAGGCAGCAGCAGAGCAGTGGCGGAGCTTCCCCGGAAGCCTGCCATTTTAAACTACTAAGCAATCCCTTCTCGGAGCATCCAAGAACCCTGATCGAGTGCCGCGGTGCTGCGGGAGCCAAGGTCAGTGTGTGTGGGTGGCTAGGAGTTCCGTGCAGCAGCAGCAGAGAAGTGATGGAGCTTCCCCGGGAGCCAGCCATTTTAAATACAGGCTTCCCGGCGCAGTAAATTTAACAGACTGCTTCCCCTCCCGCCGGCGCATTTGGGGATATCCCCTCTTGAGACATCAAAGCAGTCAGTGCTTGTTCCTGGGGATACTCATGCACCCCTGCACTGATAGCGTGGCAACAGAAGGAGAGAAGCGGTGTCTCTTTGACAGCCTCCATTTTGACCATGAGGGCCATAGTACAGTTATCACAGCCAGCGCCCTTAAGGAGGAAAGCACCCATAAAGTGCAGGCTCTACGTTCCCAGCAGCTTGCTGTGCATATGTACAACTGCAATGTAGAAGCAAGCTCCACCCCTAGTCACCCGTCTGCACTAGGCATATTCATACCTCTATGTGGTGAGACCCATAAGCTCTTAAACAGATGCCATTTTCTGTCTCCTACTCTGTTCTGAACAGCTTCTTCCACCTCAGTGCACAGAACTTACAGCTTCAACAAAGCTTAAATCTGAGCCACATTCTATTTGGGAGTATTATAAACCCCACAAATCAAGCAATTTCTCAGTACTAGTTTCGGCTAAGACTTTCACACAACCCTTCCATTGGTCTAACGCAAATCTGAGGTGACCTCAGTGACTAGGACAGTCAGCACCCTCTGGAAGGGAGGAGGAAGAGAGGAGAAAAAATAAATAAAAATAAAAATATACGTACTATTTCTGGTGCTTCCAAAATGGGAGGCAATTCAAAAAGAAGTGGCAAAGCCCATCAAACTAAACTGACAGAATTCTTCCAAACTCCTTCCACTCGCTCGCAAGATAGGGAGAGACAAGCTCCTTCTTCACCTCTATTTCAAGCCTCTTCCAGAAATAACTCCGAAGATCGAGATCTCCAACATCCCTCTGACATTTCTTGTGCCTCTGAACAAACACTTCAATGACTATTCTCATCATTAACCCCTTACCGCCGGAGCCAGTTTTGGCCTCTCTGACAGAGCCCCATTTTTGAAATCTGTCATGTGTCACTTTATGTGAGAATAACTTTTTGACACTTTAACCTATCCATGTGATTCAGAGACTGTTTTCTCGTGACACATTATACTTTAAGATAGTAAGAAATTTTGGTCCAAAAAATGCTTGTTTATTTGTGAAAAATATCAAAAAATCGTGAAAAATTTGAAAATTTTACCAATTTTAAAATTCAAAATTTTCTGCATGTAAGACAGATAGTTATTCCACTCAAAATAGTTTATAACTAGCATCTACCATATGTCTGCTGTAGTTTGGCCTAATTTTTTAAATGTCTTTTTTTTTTACGACATTAGGGGGCTTAGAAATTTAGTAGTAATTTTAAAATTTTCAACAAAATTTGCAAGACACATTTTTTAGGGACCAGTCCAGTTCTAACGTGACTTTGATTGACCTGTATGTTAGATACCCCCATAAATGACCTCATCTAAGAAACTACACCCCTTAAAGTATTCAAAACTGCATTTAGGAAGTTTATTAACCCATTAGGTGTTTCACAGGAATTAAAGCAAAGTGGAAGTGAAGTTT